>NW_019060229.1:915739-974640 GCF_000696155.1 Zootermopsis nevadensis
AACGTACGCCGTTTCCCAATTTAATACAAAGCTGCAGAATGAGAAATGCTAAAGAATATTAAGTAGACTTAACGAAATAAACTGATATTCTAACTCTACTGCTACAATTGTATTTAGCATGTGTTACCGCTCAAATTTTGTTTGTTTAATCCTGTTTACGATTTATTTAACGAAATTATTAATTGCCAAGATTAATACCCAACCGTAACTATAAATTGTGTCCCGCTCCATTCAACAATCAATAAATACCATTTATTTTGTGTTATGTATTCTATTTGATTCTCATTGTAAACAGGGATCTTTTCCTGAAACATCGATTTAATATTTATAATGGTAAAGTGTTGGGATTTGGAGTAGCTCAGTCAATTTAATGACTTGAAGTCTGGGGTTCGATCCCCGACAGGGGCAGACAATTTGTTCTCTAGCCTCTGCGTCCAGACCGGGTCTGTGGCCCACCTGGATCCTTTCCAGGGGGTAAAGGCGGCTGGGGCGTGACGCTGACCACTCACCCCATCTATTGCCGAGGTGAATAATTAGAAGGAGCTATACTCTCTCCTCCCAATCGCCTACATGGCGTGTAGCGGGACAACTTTTTTTAATGGAGAATGGTGTGTTTTCTTTGAAGTACGGACTGAATTCTGAAATATTTTGTAGACGAGGTTCAGCCTTCTGTCACGATACTTGTTATAGTTTCAAGTCTCTGTTTACCATTTCCAGAAATGCGTTTTGTACCCGGAAATAACCTAACCTATCAAGGGACGAATCAAAAAGGACCTTACAGTTGACCACAAGAAGTAAGGATATACAGAGAGCGTAAGAAAATAGTCCACTACGTACTAAACCTATGTTGACGACGGAGTAGTGATTTGCGTTATGGCGTTATGGCGGAACTAATCAGATCAAGACCTACGCTTTCGTGATTTTTCTCAGTCTCACCAGTCAGATTTTGAAGCTGTACCTTAAATAGACTAGTGTCCTCCCTTCCCACATAACTTTGAAATTATTTTTTTATCATCATCATCGAATTAGTTCCTAACAGCCGACAAAGTGTGATTACCCGATTTAAGATTAAAACGGGGGGGGGGGGGGGTCGCCGTCAGAAACTAACGCACAACGAATTATTATTATTATTATTATTTACTGACTCTGTGATTGCTCACTGTAGACGTTGAGGCAGCACGTTAAAATAAAAAATTGAATTGAATTACTGTGATAAACCCAAGGAGCACGTATAGTGTTCAAGGCTGCGTTGACAAATTATCTTTAGGAAATATAATGGTTCTTGAGAAGTTAACAAGGGGAATGTAATAAATAACGCCACATTAAATTCTGAAGCTGTTTAAAATATAAAGAATGAGGAAGTAGATAATCGGAATTATCTAGTAGTCTTACATTTACAACCTTCATGTTACATGTTATATAAATCTCCGAAGTTTAGTAGACAAAGAATGTGTAAAATCTTATTTTGGAAATTGAATTTTGGCAATATTGACATTAAAGCTATTAAGTTTCTGCAATACTGCCAACATATAAAAATACATAAACATAATAAAACATAATCGAAAATTGTGTAAATTATTTAAGTCATAAGAATGGAATTTTGAAGCTTATCGTATACTTTGAAGTTTGTAATTGGTAAACAAGATGCTTCTTTTCTTTGTAGCATTAAGTACAACACTTTTAGTGAATATTGTGTTTGAAAGGTGACAGATAATTAAAACAGAAAATATGAAAGCAAAATTTGAGAGCAAAAATACATTTTTATTAGCAGTAAGATATATAAATTTGTGATAAATTTTTACTAACATAATGGATTGTCGTTGTTGTAGGCTTACAACAAATTTAGTTTCCCCTATAAAAATATTTTAACGGCAATAAATACTGCTTACTTCATGGAAGCTCTATAAATGAATTACAAAATTATGAAACAACTTGTTAATAAAGGCGCTAGACAATTAAAAACGTAAGAGACGGAACGTTTCTTGAGGAACTCTGGAAGTAACAGCTTTTTCATAAAGAACTGTTGCATGGATTTTTTTTTTACAAAGGCAACTGACAGTTTCTTAAGGAAACACATGGGGTCTCAATATTTCTGATATTTGCTGTAATTTTACTCGTGTATACAGCCTTTCAATCCATGCGGGAGGCTGTAATTTTATTAATTTTCTAGTCGAACATTTTCAGGTTCTTTTTCGATTAGTCAGACTGGAAAGGCCTTCAGAGCCTGAAATAAATATTTTTCTTTTGATAATCGTAGAAGTTTCCGCACGTCACGTTGTGTCCTACACTCGTATTGCCACGCAATGCTTCGTCCTCTGACACGCGCTCATGACTGAAAGCATCCTTTTTAATTCATAATTTAGGTATTTGGATAAGACTTTATGGACAGCTTAACCTAATTTACGTTTCCTTACAGAGAAGATCATATAACAGTTTTATCTTCTCTTATTTAACGACGGTATTTCAATGATGTAGGTTTATGAGCGTCGAATTGTACATCTTATAATGAACTGGATATAATATTGAAGTGATCACGGCCTGTTCTTAGAAATTTCTAATATATTTTCGGGATGGAATGAGAGAAATGCGAAAAACTTTAGTAAGGAAAGCTGGTGTCCGGCTTGAGGTACGAAACCAAGACCTGGCTAATACGAAATGCTGCAACCTTTGTTGGTAGAGGGGTTTGCTACAATACATTTAATCTCGACTAATTTCATATCGATGACGGGAATACGTAGTAAATCTAAGTAATTATGGTTTCATCTTTACTGCTAATCTTGTGGGCAACTAAGGTACAGTCTTGTTTTCTCTGTTGTCTACACATTGATCACGGTTTAGGCCTGCTATATGTGTTAAACACGTACACTATTAACGAAAGCACATGGGATATAATGTACTTACAAGCCTATGTGGAATAAAAACTAGACTATATGATCCTGCAATATATTTATTCCTATGTTCGGTATTAGATCTACAATCAAGGCAGGTAGCATGTGATTTGCAGTCATTTGTGTCAAGATCATAGGATGAAATAAGTTATACATTTATCATTTTTAGCCTTTCACTTAATTACTTTTTGTGATAATATGACAATGTTGTATTAGATTGTTGGATTAATGCAATGTCCCTGTAAATGTCATATAAGAGATTGTAGCCTAATGTACGTATTTAGAAGAGAGAGAGCTCTAATGCTGTGAATACAATTTGCCACCAGTAGGAGAACTTGGGAAAATATGAGTATATTTAAGTACATGTATTGAAACCAGTGTTTGATCAGATAAAAGGATGTCAGATAAGACGGTCACTTTCCTACGTCCTTCGGCTATTCCAGTATTATTAGTGAATATAGATCGACTTAAATTTGGTCTGTCCAGAATCAAAAAGGTTATCCTAAAATTATGCTTATATTAACCTTGGCTATGGGGAATATGAACATCATTTACAAAATAAATATTTGTACAAATTTTCCTCGAGCAAATATTTCAAGCAAGTGAAAATGAATGATACTTTATTTACCCCCCAAAATAAGACAACCCATATTACACATGTCTTATCTCTTTGATGTTTCACGTTTTTTTTACAATCTAAATATTCTTCTCCATTAATTGACACAATATACTAAATATCTTTAATGACGATAATAGTTAATCGTGACTTAATTAAAGTCCACCAAACATAATCCGTCTTTGCTAAAGTGCGCTCATATTACCTTCACACGTGATGATCATATTAACTAGATCACCGATATTAATTTCAAAATGTCGTGATACTGCCATTTTGATATACTGAATTTGAATAAACCATGCATTTGTAGCCAAAGATATACATGACATTAAAATAGGAGACTAGTATTAATATTATATTATTAATTTCACAAGTTTATTGTCCTGTGAGTTAAATATACGATAGAAGCATTTAATAAAGAAGTTTAAATCCACTTCAGAAAATGAAGCTGGAAGTATGACAGCCCTCATTTCGTCGAAATCCTCACCCCCATAAGAACCGCCGAAGGCATGAGCGGTATTCCATAAAATTCCGGTACGTCATAGATGCAAGAAAGGTCAAGACATGCTAATTTTATCTACAATCCTTGTATTTGCCAGAATTCCCCTACAGTGTTTTATAGCTCTTTTCCGTTTTCTTTTAAGATGGCGTTGTTAGTTGAGCGTGTTTTTTTTTTTTTGCGATTTACAATTCTTACAACCCAGCCTCCTCTACAATGGGTACCGGGGTCCTTTCCCGGGGGTAAAGCCGGCCGGGGCATGATGCTGACCACTCACCCCAAACGCCTACATGGCGTATAGTGGGACAAATTTTAATTTACTTTACAACAATCATCTGTAACAAATGTATCCAATGCCTTAGCGAAGAATATATAGTAGATTCCGGTTAAATGGGCCATCGGTTAATCGGGGCAGCCTTTTATTTGGGACAAATCTTAAAGAACAAACCTTTTTAACTCTTTACGTGCAACTTCACATAATTAGGGCAGCTGCTTAATTAGGCCAAAGTTTTCTAGTCCCAATGTGTCCCATTTAACCTGAATCCACTACATTAGCCAGTGTCTGATCTAACATTCACCTGTCCCTTTCGATCTGTTAAAAAGCCCCAAATTGATTTTCATTCGGCTACAGCTCAACCTACACAGTATTTACACGAGTACACACATTCATTTGCGCATTAGTACAGATACTGCATACACAACCCGCATGCCTACAAGCAGAAATCCCACCTTTTTTTAAAATTTAATTTTATTCGTTTTCAATAATTATTCCCTTATTTATAACTTACAAGTATATTTTATTACAAATTACAGTAAAGAGTCTATCTCTGCCTACTTATGATAAAATAATGTCGTATTTGTTGCTAATTAAACATCGCGCTGTGACTACGTATGACGTAGCCACAGAACTAGAGATAGCTTCACCCCCAGCCGTTTTGCCCCCTGGGGTAACAGCCCTCGGTTCGTAATCACTGACGAGCTAAGCGGCCCACAGAGCTGGCCGGGACTCGCACGTGTTGGGAATCGACCCCCTGTCTTCCAACCGATAGGCAGTCACTATAATTAAGAAGCTAACACAAATTATTCATTTGTTATCTTACACATTTATTCCCACTGCTTGGAAACCACACGTTGTATAAATACTGTCGGATTATTTAAAATTACGATTTTAAAGTAAAATTTACCGATAGCAGAGTAGACGTTCAACATATATAGGAGAATCCTCGACTATTGTTGATACTGCAAAGTCTACTATTAGAATGATTAAATCAGACCCTGTTTCCCGGTCATTATCTTGACTGAAACCGGTTCGAAATGTCGAAACCTACCAGACACGCATTGCCGTGTGAATTGTAGCGCATTCGTCCATATAAGTACTAATGAAGTTTTGATTAGATCTCGCTTTAACCGAACGTTTGGGTCAGGTGGTTAGCCCTGTTCGCTTGCGTCATACTTGAGATGCCCCGGATTCAAATCTCTTCTCAGGTACAGGCTATTCCGACTACGGTATCTTGTTTTGTCTCAGTACCTCCATGCAAATCCCTGGATAATATCTCTTAGGCCAAAATCATCCGTTACAATTAATATTTATTAATCATCCTATCATTCGACGCTAATTAATCTAAGCTATGGACAGCTTCTTTAACGCGGACCCCTCGCGATAAAAGAATGTTGTAACCATAAACCAAGACGTTTGCACATGCGCTCTGCCATCCGTGTATTATTCTCATCCCCATAACACTTAATAGTTGTGTCATTAGTGTGAATATTGCTTTTATACAGCCTACCAGAGTGTCTTGTGGTCCTCCTGGACCATCACGCATTTCTATAAAAGAAATTTATTTTCAATTCGTGTTATTTATTCAATATTTTGTGTTTATATCGACTCTTAGTTGTTAATGAGTGTTATGTGGTGTTTTTAATGTGTTGGCTTGTGATTTACTATTTTTATTTATTTAGTGTTCTGTCTGACGACAGTTCCATATGAACAGGATCCTTCCATCCTTTTCTCGGACTGGGACCTGTTCATATACGTTCTTGGCAGATGATCCAGAAGTGGTTTGCCATTGCCTTCTTCTGTGTGTGAATGGAGTAATTATTGGGATGCCACGGAGGAAAACTCCGGGGTGCCTAGACCACGGCCTTGCCCAACACAAGATATAAATTCGGGCACCGCCGGGAATCGAACCCGAGACCCCAGGATTACAAGGCCAGCATTCTAACCGCTAGTTTCAGTACATGGCGCCCCAATCAGCAGTCATTTTGTTTGACGTCTTCAGTACAAGTCCCATTGTGTAAAAAACCGACGTTAAGGTAATTAATGCATTTAAGTTGTATACAAGAGCATAGTTTAGTTAAAAGTGATTTCTGGTTCCTGTAAATATTATGTTAGTGTCGTTGAAGATGGGGAAGATAGAACTTCATACTCATAAACAAATTTTGCTAAATTATATTCTTGACTAATTCAGTATCGGGCCTATTTTATACCTAATTCCAAAGACCAGAAGCTGGTCCCCCCCACCCAAAATGTTTCGCTCCAATTATCACCATAAAATCCTACCGGCCAGCTATTGATTGCCCTTTATAAGGATTGAAAAAAATTGGACAAGCCCTGAACATGGATACTGCACTGTTTGCCGAAACGTCGGAAAAATCTCAACACTTATTTCATTCCCGAAAATCGAAGTTACACATTTTAATATTGTTTTCTCATCTATGTTTAGGCCACCTAAGTAATCTTTTACCTACAGGTTTTTCCAGCTGTAAATTTGTATATATTTTTATTATTTATACGGTCTCGAAAAACCTGTGAGGAAAATAGGAAAACTTTATTTTCGCAAGAAACAAAATAACAGCTAACAAATCGATAAATGCGTGCATTGATTTTGCCGTAAGACACCACATTCGGAAGCAGCCCACCTTCTCTTTACCTGAACTTCGGGGCTGAGTGCACCTTTAAGCGAGACCCCCCACAGGAGCCCGTGTTTTCATAACACACTTCTGTTACGTAAATATTGATCCCAGACAGAGGTATTCTTGAAATCGCTGGTATTCCAAATCCTTAATTACAAACCCAACTTTGCATTTGACCAGACTGTAGTTGGTTAGTGCGTCATTTGCATTAAGGTGGATGGTCTTTAAGGGTAATAATATCTTTGGCTGAACCCAGTAGCTTGGGCCTTTGCAAATTTCGCTCGAGACCTTTCACATAAAACTGAGCTAACATCAGATATACGCATTCAGCTGTAAATTAAGTTACGTTATTCATAACATCGAACTCACATTTGGCGAAATGAATTTAGCAAGGCAAGAATGGAAGACTTGGTGCTAAATTTATATTCAAAATTACCATTAACATATGTGGTTTATAGCTGTCCATTTACCGATAACCACTGCATACAGCTGTTCACAATCAATCAATCAATCAATGAGTGTTTGTTTTGAGGTCTTCACAGCGGTGAGTATGAAGATTTCTGTATTCTGGGTTGTTGCGCTGTGTAGTCTGGTCGATGTTAACCAACGTTGCAGAGGTCATACTGCCTCCGTCATCAGAGTATGAAGATTTCTGTCTTCTGCGTTGTTGCGCTGTGTAGTCTGGTCGATGTTAACCAACGTTGCAGAGGTCATACTGCCTCCGTCATCAGAGTATGAAGATTTCTGTCTTCTGCGTTGTTGCGCTGTGTAGTCTGGTCGATGTTAACCAACGTTGCAGAGGTCATACTGCCTCCGTCATCAGGGCGATGAATTCATCGTCCTGATGACGGAGACAGTATGACCTCAGAAACGTTGGCAAACATCGAT
Organism: Zootermopsis nevadensis; assembly: GCF_000696155.1. The sequence continues at coordinate 923,544 of NW_019060229.1, forward strand.
CAGTATACACAGCGCAACAACGCAGAAGAGAGACATCTTCAATCTACAAGTGTTTTACAGCTACCCACATAATAATTATAAGTCTTTACAAGTGTTAGTTACCAGCATGCACTAGATTATAAGAGTCTGCCAAAAACAAATGGATTACAGCCGTCCACTTGCCAATAATTAGTGGATTAGAGCTCTCTACTTATTAATAAGTTGATCGCTTTAGTAGTATTCGGTAATTTACAGGTAGGGGTGATGTTCTGAGTCGGTAGATGCCCACCGACGTGCTTACACGGCGCCGAAGGCCAGATGATCATCATCATTATCCTCACCGTCTTCGAAACCTTAAATCTCACGTAGTTCACAGGTATCCGTTTGCTAGCAGGAAATGATTTACAGCCATCAACTTACCGATAAATGCGATTATAGCTGTCATCATTGCTTCAAGTCATCTGATTGAATTAACGTGACATTTACTGCTGCTAATCTTTTTAAACGGATCTTTAATTTTTGACGTGTATGTGGTCGTTTTTAGGCACAAAAGCACTAATTTATTTTCTAAGACGATTTATGACTATTTCGGATGAAGATAATTTATTAATAGCCGAATCAAAATATGTAACTATACAATGTTGTGTGGTCTTATAGTCGTCTGTCTTAGGTAGCCAAACTTCTCTGTGTATGAACGAAAAACATAAAGCAATGTGGCGATTTGCCTGCTTTTATAACGCGCCCTGTAAGTAATCTCTTTAATGGGCCTTGTTCGACTTACGTAAATTTGTATATTTTTATATATTTACGTGTTTTGAATATTTGATAACTCTTATCGGTGCTTGAACTTCAGCCAGGGACACTCCGAAATTGTAGAAAAGGATTAATATTTCTCTTCGATGACAGCAGGATTTCTTCATTAAGCCACCTTACACGGTTGGTAGCCCGAGAAGAATTTATTATTCTTGTCGCCGTGAAAGCTTCAGATCATATATTCATGCTCTTGTTTGTGACATTTTCTCAACGTTTTATAGGTCAGGGATATATTTTTACAGACTTCACTCCGATTTGTGAATGATTATTTGATCAGTGTTGAAGATTAAAATATTTATGGTATATTTTTTATTCAGCTTAATTACTGGGTTGTCTTATTGTTTACATTTTAATAAAATTTTGTCGTGATAAAAACAACATAAAGTAGGTTAGAACGCATGTGTCTCAGTCCTAAATTAATATCTAAGATTTTTAGAATAAATTATATCCCAGGTCTTTACATTTTTATGCTAATATAAGTGTTTTAATGAATTTTAAAACACCTGCGGAATACCAATTTTTAGTAAATAAAAAAATTAATGTTGATCTTATCATTTTATCGAAGACCTCGTAGTTAGTGAACGCTGCGCGGACATGTTTGTATGTTAAACTATCTTGTGTTCTTCATTAATTTCTTAATTGTACACATTGTCCCTCGATTAGAGTCTATTGTTTTCATTATATATAATTTTGTTTATTATTAATAATTTTAGAATAAAATTATAGGGTACGAGGTCTACAAACAGACTTGGTCGCTGCCTTCCTATGTTGCACAAACTCATGTTCTTTTATCACCATTGTCTAGAAAAATGTGTGTAACTGTGGAGGAACAAGAATTCTCCCACGAAATGGAGGCTGGGCGTGAACACAGTACTAGTAACACAAAGGCGATGTCGTATCCAGGATGCTGTAAAGTCAGTTGGACGTGTTCACCTGTGTGTTATCTGTAGCCGGAATCACACCGCACGCCCAAACGTCAATTTGACTCTCGTAATGCGCGAGATTGCCACAGTGGCGTGCTGTACTGACCAACGCCGCATTTGCACACTGCGCATGTCTGCCCTCCCCTCCCCCCAACCACACGTTTCTTCTTCTCTTAAAGGATTTTTATGGGATGCCGTCTACGTAAAGAACTGCTAAGCGAGCTACATGTTAGACCAGTATTAATCTGTGTGTTAGACTACACAATACTTTCACACGAAGTTGAAGTAAAACTTGTCAAATTTTTTTAGTAACACAGGTCGTACGTAACGTAATTTACACCTAAGATAAATTTTAATATCATTTGTGTCTCTAAATTTTCCAGAGATTATTAAGATGCTGGTAGATTATGACACAGTGTTACAAGTTGTTACCAGGAATACACAGTGTCATAATTCAGAAGACCACCTATGTAAACATTTACTTCTGTGAAAACCAAAAACATTTTAATGTTCGTAATTTTTGAATACTTGACAAAGTAAACATTCACTTCTGTGAAAACCAAAAACATTTTATGTTCGTAATTTTTGAATACTTGACAAAAATACGCACGTAGATAATCACTTTGATTGTATGCACTGCAATTTTGCTGCTAGATGTCTTAGGTATACGTGGAATCGATGACCCTAACTTTGATTGTATGCACTGAAATTTTCCTGCTAGATGGCTTAGGTATACGTGGAATCGATGACCCTGATGATGATGATGGAGACAATATGGTTCCTGAAATGTCGGTGATATTTAATCTACTGTCACGGCTGGTAGCCAGAGAAAATTTTATTAATGTTGCTGAATATTTCCGTCAGTATGAAACAGACAAGAAAGAATGAGTGATGTATAATAGGACATACTACAGAGTGTATAAATGTGTTTTCGTAGTTGAAAGTAATGTGTCACGTGGGAAAATTTTGAATTCTGAATTCTTTTATGTTTTGGGTGTTCTTTTGTCTTCTGTCATAGGTATAGCCTAAGTCCTAAATGTTATGTTGTACAGCTGATTCCAAATACAGACGCAGTCTCAATGACTTTCAGTACCTCTTGTCTGCACACTACAGCCGTTCCCACAAAAAATATCAATTAATCTGAACTAATACACGATGATAATTATGCTCTGTTGCGTGTCAGTACAGTGCAGGAACTGTCTGTATTTATAGCTGTCTCGTTAGTGATCAATTTCTATGCAAGATTCCGATTACATTAAAATTTCCAGACATTATCACTTAAATTCGAGCCATGTTTGAAGGTTTTGATACAGACCTATGTAATATTTCGTACATATATTATATGTATGTTATGTGATCCTTTGCTATACCGAATTTTCACATCGTAGCTTCACATATTAACCACCTCAAACCTATAGCAAAATACAAATATCCCGTAGCACCGACATAATTTTGTTTTTCATGCTACGTGAATTAAGCCCATTTTAATAAGAGCTCATACTTCGGTCTGTTATAAAAGATCGCATAACGAGGGTCTTCATAATTTATGCTGTTCAACAGGTGTGCGTATTACGATGGTAAATTCGGTGACCTTGAAATGGACAAGATATGTGGGAGACCTAGAAGTTGATGGGAAGATACAATATATTTTAAAAAATTACGATGTAAAAATATGAACGGGTTCTTTCGCTCACGGAACGGAATGGCTTTTGTGAACACAATAGTCCATAAAATGTGGAGAATTTTCTAAGTATCTGAGTGACTTTAGCTTCTCAAGAACCTCATACGTTGAGTTATTTATTACAATGCAGCCTTCAAGATCTTACAATTCACCAGAAGTTGGTATAGGAAAGAAGTCAGTAAGAAATTATAAAGTATAAAAGTGGATTCACCTCTAAGTAGCATTTTGTTCATATCAGTTGGTTCAGAAAGTGTCTTGGACGTCCAAAGAAGTGAACATTATACATTTTCTACGTAATAAAAAGAAGAAAGCTAAAACTTACAAATTTTAGAAGTTTTATGCCAGACGTAGTCATGACATTTTCAAGATTCTTTTGCTCGGAATACTACAATTATTTCGCTTTCCATTCTTTGTTAATACATTTATCTTCCTTGCTGTTTTAAAACCTTTAAGACCTTGCGATTAATTCACTTCGGCGTTATAACTTTATTATTATTGTTATAGCTTCTCTAGTTTCAGATCGTAAAGATAATCCGCCACTGTCCTCATAGCTTCTTGTTCTAAAGTTTCATCTTTCTTCTGGTAGTCGACAGGTGAAGCTGCTGTCATTATAAACACATGAATGATTTTAAGTTTGAAACGCTCCTAAGTGCAAGAGTTAACTAACCACATATTGCTCAATTCTTTATCAATTAGCACATGATTCGTCCTTCGTTTCTGGCTTTAACATTAACAAAAACAGATACATAGGCCAATAATGCGTTGTAAATAGAGCTGACATGGATCATATTTCAGGGCGATCGTAGGAATTTGGACAACGCTTTCGATGACGTACCATTAAAAGGTATTTTATTACAGAAGGTAATAGTGACTTTATCAACGTCAGCGAGTTTTATGCGGATTTTATGAGAGTATGACACGGGTATTTATGTATTTATGCAATGCTGATTCAAAACATTTTTTTCTCATGAGAATCCTTGGCGAAATATACCCCAGTATGTATGTAAACCGCAGATGAAATTATATTTAAAATGACAGTGAATTGCGATGTTTGTATAATATGATGAAGGTCACATAAGACAGTGTTCATAAAAAGTTTACAACATTCAGATATCATAAGGTCAGAAATTACTTATGAAGTCGAAACAAATACTCCTTTTATACCAAAACATTTGTTGGTTTACTAATTTGTAAAAACAAGTCCATCATTAAAATGGATATCTTAGGAATTTTAATGTTAAACCCTTAGTCCCACTATCATGACTTATTTTTTAAAAAAAACTTCTTTTATTCTTCTTATCCTTGCATAATGTTCCAACGTAACGCATAGCTTAGGACATAAATGATAAGCTAAAACTTTTGAAAGGACTCTTCCTATGTAAGATTTGAGGTTGCCACAGCGGTGAGTATGAAGATTTCTGTCTTCTGGGTTCCTGCGCCGTGTAGTCTGGTAGATGTTAGCCAACGTTTCAGAGGTCATACTGCCTCCGTCATCAGAGTATGAAGATTTCTGTCTTCTGGGTTGTTGCGCTGTGTAGTCTGGTAGTTGTTTACCAACGTTTCAGAGGTCATACTGCCTCCGTCATCAGGGCGATGAAGATTCTGTTTTCTGGGTTGTTGCGCCGTGTAGTCTGGTAGATGTTTACCAACGTTTCAGAGGTCATACTGCCTCCGTCATCAGAGTATGAAGATTTCTGTCTTCTGGGTTGTTGCACTGTGTAGTCTGGTCGATGTTTACCAACGTTTCAGAGGTCATACTGCCTCCGTCATCAGGGCGATGAAGATTTCTGTCTTCTGGGTTGTTGCGCTGTGTAGTCTGGTAGATGTTAGCCACCGTTTCAGAGGTCATACAGCCTCCGTCATCAGAGTATGAAGATTTCTGTCTTCTGGGTTGTTGCACTGTGTAGTCTGGTCGATGTTTACCAACGTTTCAGAGGTCATGCTGCTTCCGTCATCAGGGCGATGAATACATCGACCATACTACACAGTGCAACAACCCAGAAGACAGGATTCTTCCTATCATGGTCTTCTCAAACACAAAATAAATATAGACGAGATATATCAGCCGTAGAATGGAAAAGATTAAACCATTCTGATATAGATATGACTGTGATAGACGATGAATGTCATTAATAACTTCAATAGTGTCGAGACAAAGCTCAACATGCAAATACATAATAAATGAGTGATTGAGCCGGACGCCATGTTGTATGTTAACGAACCCTCGAGCTATGATTCCAGTAATTAGTCACTGTATTCAATAACTGGCGATAGGATACGACACGCTCAGCTCATAGGGTGTTGCGTGTTCCTTAACTCGCAGATTGGCCATATTGCACCAATTAAGGGTTAGTGATACGAATCACTGGCTAACGCAACGTGCGAATGAACTACCATGTTTGTGTGGGTTGAACAGTTGCCCAATGTGAGACTATACTCAGTTTATATGAATATCAAGACTTTGCTTCGCTCCTTTCACAACATATTTAAATATTATCTCAAATATTAAGGGTCTTTCATTGGTTCGGTAGATGAAAGTAGATTTTCTTAACTGGAAGCCAACCAAAAAATATAGTAACCAGATACATTTTTCCTCTCAGAATTTTTATAATTTACTGATTAACAAAAATAATTAACTGTGCCCCAGGAAATGTAATTAACAACAGGAGATGGCTGTATCTGCTGTCCCTATCATCAGGGTCCATGATGGATGTGACAAAGACCTCTGAAAGGTCGGTAAACTACTACCAAACTACACAGCCCAACAACCCAGAAGACAGAAATCTTCATACTCTGATGACGGAGGCAGTATGACCTCTGAAACGTTGGTAAATATCTACCAGACTACACAGCGCAATAACCCAGAAGACGGAAATCTTCATACTCTGATGACGGAGGCAGTATGACCTCTGAAACGTTGGTAAATATCTACCAGACTACACAGCGCAACAATCCAGAAGACAGCCATCTTAAAACTCACCGCCGTGAAAGCCTCAAATTCTACTTATGAACCGTGATATATCGTTTTTATGGCCAGGGAAATCTCACACCTCATGGAACGGAGATATAATGATTATGGAGCGATGATAGGATGATGATTAGCAGGGGAAAACAAAAAAAATCTGAGAAGAACCTGTTTGAATCTCACCTCGTCCACCACAAATCTTAGTTGAAATAACGTGGGGTTAAATGACGGTCTCTTATGTGAGAAGCCAGCATCCAGCTCTTACTGTACATTACATTACGTTACATTAATTTTTTTGACTACGCTGTCTAACGGAGAACGTGTGTTTGTTATTTCTGGGGGAAGGTAAATAAATTTGTCAGATGCATTTTTGCTTAATTTTCGTATATCTCAGTTACTGCCTGTCTAATTTATATTGAAACCACAACAAAGATAAAAAATTTAAAGGAACGTGGTAATCCCATGTCAGTACAAAATAATGTTATCATATTACAGTATATTTTCCTAAGCAAATACAAACTCTACAGTTATTAAATTTGGTACACGCGTAGTTATGGGGTTTCTGTATCATCTTAATTTTTTGCTTAGTGATATTTTTATAAACAGATTTTATTTATTCCATTATTTTTAATGCTAGACTAGTAATCTAATTTAGTATAATCTTGTTTATGACTTACTAGACTAGTATTCAAAAGTCCCCAGTCCGATTTCAGCCGTAGAAGTAAATTTACAGATTTAAAAAATAACAAGCGATTTTTTGGTTTAACTACAAGCAGTTATTTGAAGTCGGTATTTAAACATCTCCCACAAACACGTTCATATAAAATATTCAGGTTGACTTTTTGGCTACTGTGCCGGGGCACTGCCTTTCCACTGTGCGCTAACACTGTTTCCGCTGTCGCTTTCATCGTCTGTCATCTGCGGTGATATTGAGACCATGGTAATATCGTACATTTAAGTTTACTTCGGCGCATTAGATACTTAATATGTTTCCCATTAACACGGATACGTTCCTTACACCATCTAAACTAATTCTGTGTCACACACTTTAGCTGTTCTCTGGATACCTCACATTTCACGATGAATAATTCTCTCAGTTTTTACGTATTTGGATTTACAGCATAGAATTTAGTTTTTTAAACGTTCTCATTGACTGAATATACCAGATGTATAAATTGAGTTTGGATACTGGGTTACATGGATAAAAAGTGCACAAATGTGATTTTGTAAGGTCGTATTTTTTGTAATTCTGTAGCTTTTCTTTCCGTCTTTTTTGATAGATTACTGCCTCTTCTTCGGTGTAAACTTATCAATTTCATAAACAAAGGAAATCTTGGAGCACACTGTCTGACATCAATATTCTCACATCTCACCACTGTTGACTCACTGGCAGAGTGTCGCAGCTGACCGAGTATGAAAAGCGGATAACGACGCAGTAATTGCGCACAACGCAAAGACCGAGTCCCGGCACAGTCGTCAATAAATCTTCCTGTATTTAACACAATAGACAGTGTCCAGATTCATTCACTAATGATTCTCCATCATTGTGTACAAATGATAAATTTTCTTCTTTTGTGTAATTTTAAAGTATAAAATTCATGCTGTTTCCTTCTATTGGTCCTGGTATGTTTCCAATCCTAGGGGAGACTACTGTATGGATATTTTGCTATGATACTGAAGGAAAAAAATATATGAATGAGATCCCAAGGGCTTGTGGGCCTATAATATGCATAGTAGGTCTGTAACAACCAGTTACATTTTTTCATAAAAATGGATGTATTGTAAATCATGGAAAATTAGAGTGTTAATTCTCTCTCCAAGCCACAACGAGAAATTATTTTAATTATACGTATTAATTCTAATCTCACACGCAAGTCTCAGACATGTAGCATGTCGTACTCTGAAACCTTGAAAGTGTGCATTTAAAATTCGGATACGGCGAATTTGAGTTGGATGATACAGGTGTGAGTTGGTATAATTTTCTTTCTGTTTCAATTTAAACAAACGTTATTTGCAAATTTCATTTATTGTTGGTCTCCGTCTACATTTATTGCGAATAAAGTCTATCACAATCACAGCTAATCACCAATAGTAAGAACCTGAAAATTGTCTTATTTTTAAAATAGATCTTAAATGGATTTTTTTTATGTGAGGTGAGAACTGTGTACTGTAGTAGCTTTAGTGTTGGTGAAGTTCAATGTTTGGGCCGTGCTTTATAATGTTAGTTGTTAGCTGTTAATTTGTAGTAGCTACGTGGCGTATGTGGCTGACGAATTAGCAGGCTTCATATCAACTTGTCAATAGAATTCTAAAATAGAAGCCACTCTCTTGATGTTTGAATGTGTTCCAGCACATGTGCTAATGTCAATGGAGAAATTTGCATATGCCAGAGCAGAACAAATGTTTCTTATAAGTTAGATATTTCAATAGTAAAAAAAATATTCTTATTGAAAACTAACATGCGCTGTGTTTTGTCTGTACACATGTTCGTATTGTGCCCCTAAATGGAATAATAATGGCGAAAATGATGAGCAGGCCCTGTCTTTGTTACTGGTATTTATGTGGCAAGTGAAAAAGATTGTTACTAGACACGCGAGTTTTGTAGACTGGGACTCTCGACACCCCTGACGTAATTGAACATCTGTTTGCTGCTCTAAACAAAAGCTGTAATGACATACAAATTTTTTTTTTAGGAATTACATGAAGAGGTGGAAAGATAACGTTAATTCTTCATGCTTTTGTCTGTCACATTTTGAGGATTAAACGTCCCTGAGTTTTCATTTTCTGTCAAATTTTCTCCGCGCTTGACTGAAAGAGTGCACAGTTTTTGCAATGCAGAAAAATTTAAATTTCTGACTGTGTCGACTCTGGTAGAATAAATTAAAATGAGGTCTGGTTTAGTTTGCGTTTGGCGGGAGTCTTAGTAAGGCGATAGATGTCAGGTTAGGTTAGCATAAACCTGGTTTCAGTAGCCGTGAAAATGTTTTCACATTTTATATACTTTATAAAGAAAAATGTATTTCTATTTACTTTCAATGCAATTTGCAGATATAATGCTGCAATAAATTGTATTACTGTTCAACGCAAAGAAGGTTAATTTCTGTCAACTTTGCTCGGTTATATACTACGCTTGTAAGCTACTAATAACCAAGTTACAAGTTATCAGAAGAACATATCTTGTTACACTTACCTGTACTGGGTTACAACTTGGTATAATCTTAATCATAAGGGAATTAACTCCATGGAGCACAGACATTCTTGACAAGCTGATAGTCGCTCATTTATTAAATTTTTTGCCTTTTATGTATCATTACCGAGCTTGCCATTGGATCCTGTCCTGTCTGAGCCAGCTGAATCTAGTCCACATCCCATTTCTCTACTTCCCATTCTTGTATTATTGTTATCCCATCTATGCCTTTGTCTTCCAAGTGTCTTTTTCTTTCACGTTTCTCGACTAAAATAATACGCATTTTCCCCCGTCACATTCCCCGAACCGTATTGTCACCCTTATTAATTCCATTGTCTTATTAATAAAGCCAGTTACGCAAAAAATAAAAAAATAAATATTATTAAGCGCGTGTCAGTTACCCCTCCTTCCTGGTCCGTATATTCTTAAGCAAATTCACACGTCTCATTGGTATTATGTTACTAGAGAAACATAGCTAACGTTCAACTCAGCTGGCAGCTGGTCTGAGGTAAATTTGTTGTTTTGCTCAGGTATGTCATGTCGGGTAACTCGGAATTCTCTAGAATACAGACAAGTTTCATTCACAATACCCAGAGGAAAGACTGTTCTAATTTAAAATTAGTGTAAAGGGGATTTCCACATAAATATGAAACGCTGTCATTTTACTATAATTCACAGTTCATGAGAATTATTTAAGTATGCGTTGCTTAATTATTCTTTTCCATTAACAGGTTTATTACCATAATTTTTGTATTCATTAATAATTAGAGACACCAGTTGGCTTGTAACCCTCTCATAATTTGGAGACTCACATAACTAACTGTAATGTATGTGCACACTTAATATGATATAGTCTAATTATAAAAGAGCCTAATTAAAGTTTACGTTTGTGTCGTGTGACCCCTAACTGACGCAGAAGCAACCTAATCATACACGTAACGTTTCGCTTTCTGCTTGTTGAGGATCTGATAAAGGGACTCGTTTTGGATGACAGCTGTCTGCTTATCCGATCACTAGCATATGGATGGATAACCTCCCCCTCTTGTGTGACAGTTATTCTGGGGAAGCTATGTGAATGAAAATGGCGAAGTAGAACAGTTTTTTTTACATATCTATGTGTTAAGATCATGACGGCATTTTTGTGGGATTTTGGTTGTTATACGAATAACCTCTTTTGTATAACATGGAAACATAGCTGTGGCCCCAGCAAGATATGAACTCAGAGTTCCAGTGCGTACCATATCAGCTTCTTCAATTTACGTGGTTAGTTTGACAATTTTTCACACTGCATACGAGATATATCGTTATGTAACCGGGATTTGTCTCTCGTATACCTACATATTTTGTGTATGGTTATATCAGGGGACGGAAATCTTCCCTGGAATATTCTAAAACTAACATACATCATCATTTCACGTCATTATACCCCATTTCCTAAAGATAAAGTTTAATATTATCCTTCTTTGCCAAGTGGTCTTCAATGTTCAGATTTTTTGACTAAATTTCATATACATATGTTGTCTATCTGATACGTTCCATATGTCTCACGCATCTCATCTTTTTGGAATCTAAAATATGTCAACGTTAAAGCAATTCGGAGCGACTACAACAAATAAAAATTGCTACGTCAGTTGGCCTGCGCGCGCATCTTCCTATAGCGCGAGTTGTTTCTAGAAGTTTCTGGTGCAGCGTACTGGAAAACTAATGATGGAAATCGTTCTCTGCATTTAAACTTCGATACGTGTGATCTACTGCAAGAACTGACAGAGAAAAAGAATTTGCAAACCAAGCAGAAGATTGAACGAGTAAGATTTGTGGAAGCATTAACAGTTATTTACACTGTCGGGAGATTAATAAATCGACGTTTAAATTAAAGAACCATCCCTCGAGTCAGTCAGTGGTTTTGTATTGAAATATTTGAATATAAAGAGTTACAATTTTACCCGTAGTATTGTATGGGTGTGAAACTTTGGTATTTTACATTAAAAGAAGAGCACATATTGAGGAAGAATATTTAGACCTAATACGGATTAAATAGCAGGAGGCTGGAGAAAATTGTAAAATGAAACTTCAGTGATTTCTCTTATCGCTAAGTATTATTGTGATGATAAAATAAAGAACAGTGAGATGAACTGGACATGAATCAAATATGGGGGATTTGAAAATGCGTACAGAATTTTGATTGGGAAACCCGAAGAGAAAAATATGCTTTGAACAATATTAAAATGGATCACGGAAACAGCATTGAAGGATGTTGATTTGATTGGTTGGACTGAAGAGTATTGAATGTTTGCTTTCCGTAAATGCGAAGTATTTTTAGATTACGTTAGCGTTTATTAGCTTCTGAAAACGAATTTTACTTCATAAATTTGGATACTTATATAATTGAAACATAGGTATACATGTGTTTAGTCTTTGTATTAGAAACTTTCAGATCATAGACAAACGAATTATTCGGTCTAGCTAATAATGTGCTATCCAAGCCAAGATGGCTGGCAAATATAAAACTTACCAAACCCAAATCAGCAATAAATAAAGTAGAATATATCCAACACACTCAACATCCGCTAGACCACAAAAACTGGAAGATTATAGAATAAATATGGCATAATAATAATAATAATATCGTACAATTGTTTGAGTGGGTTTAATAACATTTCATTTCTGAATGATCTGATTTCTAGACCAGTATTCGCTACTGATCTCCGTGTAAACATTTCTCTATATTACACAACAAATAAGCTACTAATAACTTAAAATAACATTAAATTTTCATGAAGGCGTGTTCTACAACTGACAGTCCCCAGCGGTTGCGCTGTGTGTTTCAGCTGAAGAGTGATGCTGATGACATAGCTTGTTTTATCATTTGCATTTGGAAATTACATAGAAAATGACGTCACCTCACGGAGTTTTCGCTTCTCATATTTATTTATGTGGCTGTTTGGAGTAGGCGTGTCTCTGCGTAAAAATTAGGCCACGTTTTCATTATTCGGACATCACAGGGTGGAATGTAAGGGCACACCCTGCTGTTAGTGGTATAGTTAGATGTGAACCTTGGTAATAGTTGTGGACGCAGTTTTCAAAGGCGGATATCAAGCTGATATTTTCCTATCTTTGGCATTATACAGTCCCCCACATCAAAGAATTTAACTGATGGAAACTATAATATAAGGACAGCTAATCAAACTTTTGAAATGTGTTAGTGTTCGTTTCTCAGGGAAGGCAACAGTAAATTAAAATTATACTAAGAAAAAAATTAAAATAACTTTCGGGAAATTCATATTTTCATTTAACTAGAGCAGAGCGCTCCTTTCGGAGCTCCTCGGGGGGGTTGGTCAAGTTTTTAAAACGCAACCAACCCCCTTCGGGGGGGTTGGTTAGTTTCAAAATCTTGAGTAAGAAACTAAACCAACCCCCTCGAATGGGGGTTAAAACACTTGACCAACCCTCCTTCGGGGGGGGTTGCGTTTTAAAATCTTGAGTAAGAAAGTAAACCAACCCCCTCGAATGGGGGGTTAAAACACTTGACCAACCCTCCTTCGGGGGGGTTGCATTTTAAAATCTTGAGTAAGAAAGTAAACCAACTCCCTCCCGAATGGGGGGTTAGCTTAGTATCTTACTCAAGTCATTTGTTAACTCGGCATTGTTGTGTTGGTACAACAATGCCGAGTAAACAAATGTAACGTGACATTGTTTGATGACGTCATTTTTTGGTAGACGACAAATCACGAATTTTTATAGCAGAATATACTAACATTTCTTTCCTTGTCATGCCTAAAAACCTAAGGATTATAATATACAACAATGTAATTACGTCTGTATTTAATAAGTGTTTCAAAACTGATCTTTCGCTCAGATAAGAGTAAATGTATTGAAAGTGTACAAGAAGCAGATGTTGGCGAAAATATTTGAATCTAAATTAATTTTACGTAAATCAAGAGCTTCATAATATGTGATCTTAAATATTTGCCGACTAAATCAACAAAATTATTTCTCATATATTAATAAAGTATTTGTAGACAAAAGATTCCTTTTGTCGAGGACTAGAGAAAATTTTTGCAGTAGACTGTACACCAAGGAGACTGTTAGGAGTGTAGGTCTTAATTTTCTTAAGTCTAACCAATGGAAAGTCGAATGGATCAACGTCAAATGCGTCTGTCTCGTCAGTAAATACAACGCAAGCGTAGTCTTTTGTAGGAAGGGTTTGCACGGATATCAAACCTTTGACTTTTGTAAATTCTGAGCAGTATTCAAATATTTTCGGAGAGAAAACCCGTGCGCTCACGAGCGTGTGTGCCTACGTGCACTGAGATGAACACAAATTGGGAGGAGACATTTTGATTTCTGTCGTCTAACGGTTAATAACGTTTATATTCGTTTCTTGACTGAAATTATGAAAATCGCTTGTTTAATTTATTTTATTTAATTTATATGACACTTATCTAAACAAATAAGTGTTGATTCAGACAGTAAAATTTGCCGTTTCTGACCCAGATTTGTCAAATTCTTGGCCATTACCAGTATAATTAAATAAACCTGATTATATCATGAGATGTCCTTGAAATGAATCAACCCCTTCGCATACTCGTGTAAAAATTGGAAATTTGAACGCACGAGCCTGAATCCGCATTTAGATTCAAAACAACGTCGAACTGCTTGTGTCCACATAACTGAAATATGAAGACAACGCACGCATTTCTATATTTTATTGTTTTATCGCGTCTTATATTTGTCGAATGGAACAAGTTCATACCAGTAATGATATAATTTCCATGAGAGTCATTAAAATGGAATGTCTCATATTCTCTGTAACTTCAAATTTTTATGGGCCTTTCCAGTTGGGGCTGAAAGGGAGGGATTATTATTATCAGTCACAAAAATGAGAGCGCGCAGTGTCGCAAAACATCGAATACCTGGAGTTAATCAAGAGAGGAAGAGATAAACCTTCCTCTGCTTCATTTCCCGCGGTCAATAAAAGCGAGAACTGCAGTGAGGGGGAGGGTACACGAATCATAAAACTGTCAGGGGAAGGGGGGCAGGGGGAAAAGAAGAGAAGACAGATTTCTGTGGAGGCCAATTTTGTATCTTGCTTCACAGATGTAAAGTTTGTACTCACTTAACTTGTCTTCATCTTATCATGATAAAATATTAAGAGGTACGAACTGGTATTGATTTGTAGAAGTGGCTTAGGGCAAAAGATCGTATAGATATAAACGTTTTAAAGTTTTTCGTGTTAAAGGCTCTTCCCGACTATGGTATTTCCAAAGCTTTTCTCAGACACTACAAATGGTGGTCAGGGAACGCGGATGGTTCACAGATGACGATGACCCAGTATATGTTAATCTTGTCTCAAGAGATGTCTTAAAGAGAACCTACCGTAAACGATGGATTTGTCGAGGAGGTTCCACTGCGTGGCCCCAATACTCGCCTGACTTCAATTGTATGGATTTGTTTACGTGTAAGAACACTTACCGTCCCTTGGTTAATCGCGTTTTAACAGCGTAGAAACTCCTTAGCGGTGCATTGTTCGTCATCATACGATTTATGCATTCAAATATTGAAATTGACCTCTTGTAAATTCATCAGGAAGCTGAAAGCTTTTATAATCCTCTCAGTTTTGCAAGCCGAAAGGAAGTTTCTGCGGACCAGTAGCGAATCCTGGTGCACAAATATAATATTAGGCTATTAAATTCCCCCAAAAAATCGCACCCCAAAACTAAGGAGTTATAATAATAAAAATAATATTAATTTTAAATATGCCGCTGTTGTGTTATGTAGTTAAACTTTTGTTTAACATTCCTCCAGGTTTAGTAGTCGGACCAAACACACGCCACTGTAAGACCCGTCCAAAAACACATTACAAAATTTTCAGATACTAATGTATATTTAAAATTCAAGACTTAATTAGGTTCTTTTATGTGTTGCATAAGCGCGAACTGACCTTGAGACCGAAGGAAGAATAAACTGACTAGACCTAGATTTAGCGAAGTGTCGTGGAGGATTAGGTTAGGACAGCAGGTAAGAGTAATGTTTTATAGCAACTCAGTGAGGATTATGCAGCAACTAGAAAGTTTCGTAACGAAATATTTTGCAGTCAGGTATTCGAGTATATTAATTAGCCTAACTGTACAGCGCATGCCGCGTCCGTGACAGGTCTTGAGTTCGAGAACCCGCAGATGCAGCATTGTCATTACAAAATTGCATCGTGAGGAATGGGAAATTTGATAATACGCTTAATTGAACGACACTTTGTCTTATTTAGTGACTTAAAAAGACCACCAACGCGAAGAGGCATATCCATTACTTCTTGATAACGCATTCTCAGCGTTCAAACAACATGTCAGTATCGTTTGAGAGAAGCCCAGTTTTAAACCAGCAGAAAAATCCGCTATCATGACAGGTTTACTCGGATTCTTTTAGAACTTCCAAGTAAATAATGGACAACGTTTATAACAATTCAGGTTAGCTTCCTCTAGTCTCTTTTCAGTTTGCAATTCATTGTCATTTTAACCAATCATTGTTTCTAAATGATTCTGTACCTCCTGTACGTATTTTCGAAATAAGAAATGGTGGACCCGGGGATGCTCCTCGAATGAATTTGTAAGAAGAGTCTTTTGAGCACAAGACAGCTTAAAATTTGAGGCGAACAATCGAACTGATGTGTATTACGTCAATAAAGATCTCACAATATACGGAACTGTGCAAAAATCTTGACACACTGGCCATCCCAGGATGTAAAGTTGCATCAACCTGAAAGGCGGTCATTTGATTATTTAAATTAAGAGAGTATTTATATAAGTGAAGATATGACAAATAGTTTTATTAAATGTAAAATCTAAAGTAAAAATCATATTCACATGCGTCTTAATTTCAAGTGTCCTCACTTTTAAATCATTCTTTACATGTAAATAATTCGAATTTATCATCATTTCATACAGAAAAATTGACAAGTCTGTATTTAATTCTTATCAAACATTTTTCGAAAACGACATAAAAGCTGGTATGACTTCCTCGCCGCGATGTTTACGAAGATGGCTGTCTTCTGGGTTGTACGATCCTGTAGTCTGGTGGAAGTTTACCACCGTTGATAAGATCGCCCTGATGATGGAGGAAAGAAAGACCTCTGAAACATTGGTAAGCTTCTACTAGAATATACGGTGAAACAACCCAAAATACAGCCATCTTGCGGCTGAAGGATGTTGACTGCTTTGTTTCATGTAGCTGGATAATTTGTTGACACAATATACATAAATATAAAATACATGGTAAAATAAATAAAACTGTAATAAATTGCTGAGCACAGTTGAACTGTCATCGCGGTGAATTGTATGGGCAAGGCTAAACTGGTATTCCGCACCGTCGCATCAACCATTTTAATATTATCATTGTTTCAATGCAGGGATCTGCAAAGCTATATCTTCCCTTCAGGTTTTACGACTAAAATTATGTACGTATTTCTTATTCCCCACATGCGTACTTCATGAACCGCCAATCTTATTTTTTCTTATCTGTGGTACTACAATCCTTGAAGGGCCTTGGCTCCCTCACAAATGGGAGGTTACTTGATGTATTTAAACTTTTTATAGGGCTTCCTGCAAGAGGGATATTGTTTTTTTAATTTGGGAATTTTAATATTAATTGAAGAATGAAAGTTATGAACTTCCTCACTACATATTTTTCCCAGTATTCTGTTATCTCACAGTTATTTTGCACTCTCTTATTCGACACATTACATACGTAGTTGATATATTATCGTAAAATAACCTAATGGCATAATCATAATCGTTATGTAATGAGTGGAGTACAGTACAGCTTATTTTCTGTCAATAATAATTGACAGAAAGGTGAGAAGCCGCCAGCTAACCGCCTGAGCTACAATATGGCCGTCGTGAACAATAATGAAGTCTCAGACACTGTACATCGTCCGAAATAATTGTCGATGTATTGTGTCAAACGTTTATAGAGACAAATGGATTTATTCATGCAGTGACGCGACGTAGATCCTACCGTCAGATGTCCAGTGACGTATACACCCACTTTCAAACCATCAAACGCCATTTAGCGTTACCTTGGTGTCAGATCTGAAGGAGACTTTCTTACGACCAGGTGAAACTTTGCGATAAGTAATTTAGATTTTGTGTTTCTTACATTTTAACTAGTGGACGGAAACCGCTAAATTTCGGAGAATAATGAATTATTTCTGTCGCGTATTTATCTGTTACTCACATCATCCTAGTCTTAATATTTTTCGTTCTTTACCTCCTTTAGAGGTATTCTAAAAACTACCTAATGGTGTTAGTACTTGTACAACAGAAGAATGTTGTGCTATTTAGCGTCGTTGATGAGAACTTTGAAAATCATACAAAAAACACGCAACAATTTATAAACTTTATAATGTAACTAAAATATATATATGTAAATAGGTCATCGTCCACGAATTGTTTCTTCTCGTGATGTTTATAATCTTCAGAAGTACGCGTAGGGGCCATATTGATTGTCTATTAACATTATGTCGTGTTACATAAACATGATCACGCTAGAGCGTGGTGTGTCAGAGGGTACAGATTCGAATCTCGGGGTTCGCTAATCTTTTGTGACGTCGTTTTATCGTTCAGCTTTTCTGAGGAGGTACTCTTCTCTTTTAGTTTCCCTTCGATGTGTTTATCGCGGGTTTCTCAGATTTGTTCCGTTCTATCACGTAGCAGGATTCCCACGAAGTGTTTTGTTTGGGCGAGGCCACTCGTGGTAAATCCACACAATTCTCACGATTGTGACGATATGTAAGTTGATTCTTTATCCATATTCTATTTCTGCCAGTTTTTGATTGTATACGCTGGCTTATAATAATATAACCAATATCGTCTGCCACTTTCCATATATTTTTAAAGTTAAAAATATTTACTGTAAGGAAAAACGAATAACGAAGGAATTGTGGAAAATAAAATATGACACCGATCATTTTTCACCACAAATAATGAATGGGTATTGCTTTACATTTTTGTAATACATACGTAGTTTCCTTGTTTTTCCATTGTTTTCATCTTGGCACTTCCGCCTAATACAAGCATTGACTTTCTCTTTGTAGACGTTTATCGTTATCTTGTCACTCAGCCCGTAAGGATTTCTTTCGCTTGGGATTTGCAAGGCCTCTGCTTACGAAGGACAATAACAAAAGACGATCAGCGCCACTCACTGTAAGCGTGATTGAAACCGATTTATCGATATACTTCAACTCGCTGCCAGTATCGCACCGCCGCCATGTTAGCAACTTAATTTGACGTATTGATAGTAATTCTCTGATGGTCTGAGACACGATCGATTCAATATTGCACATTTTCTGTGTCCTGATACATGGGGTTAGCAGAGTGTATAAAGTGGTCAGTATACAAGTTGAGCGCTAATGTGACTGAGGTTTTTAGTGATCTAAGTTTTGTTGTTTTCTGGGATGTAGCGTCGAGTCAGCAATGACCTCAGAAGACGGCCATCTTCTCTCATTTACTTCCCGTCTCAAACAATACAAATTGATTAATGTTGCTTGAAATAATCGCCATTTATTTTGAGAATGGTACGAAAACCATCAATATTGCCTGTGGACGGTAAATATAATTACCACTGCACATTAAATTGTTAATTATATTTAAAAAAACATGCATAATGTTTTGTTTTTAAAAGCTTGACGAAGGAAAATGCCCAAAATATGCATTTGTTTAATAACACATCTTCTTCAAAAAACTTTAGTGTTTACAAAAAGTTTGCTTTCTATTCTGAGAATCAAATTTGAGGGACACGAAGGGTTATAAACGTGAAGGCACGTGATACACATTACATAGTTGCAATTTATCTATAAATGTTTAAAGAAGTCACCGTGGCCTGCGTAAAACGCTGCTCTCTGTTGAGCAAAAAATCAACTAACAGCGTTTCTGAGATTATCGACCCGAAGATCTTATGCCTTTTTTCCTTTAACCTAAGAGAAATCAAATCAGTGTTGCTCTTGGTAAGTTAATACGCGATTCTTAATCGGAAATATTCTCCGTGGACAGAATATAAATAAATCAGATATTATAAATATCTAATAGAACATTATAAGACCGTGTCAGTTAAACGAGGTTAAAATATCAGTAAGACTGCTCATCAGACGAAGAAATACATCAAACTTCCTGCCGAAACGACGTAATTGTGTTAGTCTACAGTTTCATACCACAAATCGGTCTGGATACAGAAAGTTTTCTGTTAAGAGCTTCTGTAGATTACGGTCTGTTGATGTTTTTCTGATAGAAATTCGACTCCTGAGGAAGTTAAATGGCACCAAGTCACCATAAAATTCGCTTTAAAATGTAACATGTTGCAAATTCGCTCTAAACAACTGTAAAGTAGTGACATTTCTCATGTGTTAAGTGCACACGGAGTGTAGCAGAGAAGTGGATCAATATGCTAGAGTTTGCTGAGGTAATTACTGACTGGCGTCCGGCGGCCGAGGGAGGATTTTGGTTGGCTGAAAGTGATGCAAGGGGAACAAGGGGGAAAGAAAATGACCAAGGAAGTTTTCCTACGAGAGAGACTGGAAGGTAGGATATTAAGTGAAGGAGTGAGCCGATAACCCAAGAGCAAGAAAGCCTTGGCGAGGGGACGGAGTGGTACCTGGTTTCTCTTTCTGTCATTCGTATGTGCAGGATTGGGAATTAATTGCAGGGTTGGTACACTTGAATGTTATCAAAATGGCTTCGGGGCCTGCCCTGTGCCAGCAGACGAACTGAACACATTGTATGCGACGAAGTAAAACGTTTTAATTTTGCGTCTATACAAAGTAGTAATTAATTACTTTCGAGAATATTTTGGGTCGAAGTTATACGAAATAGAAAGGAACTGGAGACACTTTAACAATGACGAGCTTCAACGTTTGTATTCTTTGACGTTGTACATAAATGAAGAATGAGATTAGGTTATGTAACACGCATACTTGAAATACGTACAAAATTCTGATTAGAAATAAAGATAATATTATAGAAATTTCTGTAAAGAAGCGAACTGAGTTGAAATGTCACAGAAAAAGTTCTAAAATATATGTTTTTGTTAATAAATTCGCTTGTCTATGGTCAGATTGGAAAACCGAACTATTAAATCAGAATGACGATGAGCCATAAGTCATGGATAAATAAAGGAAATAGCTTTTACCTCTGTTTTACTTTCGGAGGGCTCGGAAAACTCATTAACATTAATGTTTTTTTTCATTAAATAAGGCAGACGCATTGGCGTCTTTTTTTTTAACAGACGTCTGGCATAAATCGTTGTAGTTAATGGAAAGTACAGAAAAGCCACAAACGGACAAATACAAGGAGATTAAAAATGACGAATTATGACGCCAGATGTACGCTTACATCACTTCCGGTTTGGGACAGAATATTTCAAGCGTATGGTTTGTGATGTACATGGTCATGTCTTTTCACTGGATTATGATACCAAACATTAAGCCCGTAAAAGAGCAGCTAATGATTGGTTTGAAAATAGAGCAAAATTCCAGTATTTGGTAACGACGTTAACAGATCGGAATTGCATTTATGAGGAAATTAGATCAGATCAGATCTTGAAAATGTTTGCAACATTTTAGTTCAGAATATTTTTTCTTCCCTCCTTCTATCTAAAAACTTGAAGATTAAAAAAAATATGTAAAACTATAATTTTACCCGTTGTTTTGTGCAGATTTGAACTTGAACTATCATGCTACGAGAAAATACAAATTGACGGTATCTTAGAACAGAATACTCAGGAAAACATTTGAAACTATTGTGACTGGAAATTTGAGAAATTAAATGAAGACTAGTTACACGATTTGCAACCTTCACCAAATATTTTTAGGTTGGTCAACTCAAGGATTATGAGCTGGACTGGGCATGTAGCGCGCACAGGTGAGATGATAATAGTGGACTTAAAATGTCGGTTGGAAGGCCTCTAGGTCGGAGACTACTCGAAAGACCTAGACATAGATGGAATGATTCTAGGTCTGTTAGGAAAATCTGATTTGGGGATATGCATTAGATCATCTGACTCTGGATATGAACCTGTAGAGGGATTTTGTAAACACATTAATTCCATAAAGTGTCGAGAATTTATTAACTAGCTGAGCATACTACGAGCATATCAAAGAAGGACTCTACTCCAAGTAGTTAAAGAATGTTTACCACTTCATAATTCATCGTGATGTCCACTTAAACTTCTTCTACCGTAAGTTTTACATACATGTTACACAAGCCAACAAATGTTATTCACTTGTACTAGTAATATTTATCACACGAAACGCGTTTCAAGCATCACGGGGTTATCATCAGTGGCGTATTTCACTGTATATATTACAAAATTAATTTAACTTCTTTTGTTTCAATGAAAATGTAAGCAATTTTAATTTGCTGCATGTCCGTGAAGATATCATGGAAAAGTTAAGGTTTATTTGTGTAGAAATTATGGCCTTGTGGAGTGTATTACGTTTTAAAAGTTGATGTAATAAAATATATAAACCAGTTCAGACGAGTTTTGAATACAAATATTATGCGGCTGTTGACAAAGTTACATTTCGAGAATATTAAGAATATTTTTCCCCAAGGACAATTTAGGCAATTGATGGAGTTATGTTGGTGACGCTTTCGGGGTTCGAACCTAGTATTCAAGTTTATATGGGGTCTAATTAAACCACGCAGCCACCGAAATCGTTACTGTTGTAGTTAATGAGACATTGAGGCGCATAATTTGAGATTGATTAAATTAGTTGGAACTCGTCCTGACTTTGACTAACTGTCTGAATCAGACTTAGTTTAACGAAGCAGAAGACAGGCTAATTACAAACAAGTTTTCATCGGTAATGTGACTCGCCTCAGGTCAATATCTTTTTCTGAGTATTTACATGTACGGTCTGCAAGGAATGTAAAAGTAAATTGAAGAAAGTTTTGGGCTCCTTTAAATGTAGCAATGAATCTTTGTCCTCCAACTCTGTGACTGTTAGATTTTCAGAAAGCACTCCGATGCAAGATGCTAATTACCACATTTAATGTAATTAGTTCTGTACATAGTGATTGACCTTCTTTTGTAAAATGGTATCATCGGAGCAATAGTCCTAATTATCTCTACAGGTTCCTATCTTCAGAGACCAAACAAATAAACAAACACAGATTAAATACTTTTGCCTCGAGAGGAATTCGAACCATTGATCCAATATTTCATTTTTGTTCAAAATAAATTAAATATAAGCACAGTTCTATGAGAGTGCACCGAAAACTTTAATTAATGAAAGTTTCCCAATATTTTCGTTATTTATTTGTTGTTCATTTAATGACGCTTTGAGTAGCATAGGATTCACATACCTAGGAGCTTCTCCTTTCCAGTTTTAAACCTCAGTTCACTTTGGAAATGACAGACGGACACATATAAATAATCATATCATTTTTGCAGGTAATAGCGTTCTTAGCCTTATACACGTGCAATACGACACGTTAATGGTGCAAAGATAAATTGCTTTGCAGCATAAGATAGTGAATATTTGCGGGGCTGAACTCGTTTGTATTGGTAGAATATGTGACTCATCAGGAAGTGATAACACGGGGTATCATCCAACAAATATGTGGCGCACATGTTCTTAAGAATATTTGTTATATGTAAACCTTGTTGTAACACACATGCAGTTCTTCTAAAAAGACTGATCTTAATTTTGGCTTACATGTTTGCATAGATAGTCTATGTATAATATTAAAATGTTCTTTGTTGAATTAATATTCACCAATTTGGAATACGAAGAATGTATTTTTGTAACAAACTGGACCCAATGCTTTACAAATAGAGTACTCAGCTATAAATCTTTCTCAGAAATAACTTTTATTTATTACCATGCGGCATATCCCAGTTAGCTTCCAACATCTTAGCTGCAAGGGAACGTAGCAGTGTTGCGTAACAACAGAGTTACTTATTCTTTAATTGGTTACATTACAGCTGTCTTTTTCATGTTATTTATTGACAATAAGAATCCTTCCATGAGAAGTTAAGATTCGGCTTATTCTGAGGTAATATTTAATATTTCGTTATTTTAAATGTGATTTGTTAAAAACATTTCACCTCCTTGGACAACGTAGTTATAATTTTAATGATCGCTCATATTTTCCGAAACATCATTTGTTCACTGTTACATAATCCAGGCATCTTTTATACAAAATGTCTGACTAACAAACAAACTCTTTTCGGATCTCATATGACTACCTTCACTGTACAATGCTTATGTATATAATTCTAGTAAGCTATTAAAATTGACTTGTTAGAACATTGACATTAGGTGCTATATCAGAACCAAATATATAACTATTTAAGACTTAAGAAGGCCCTATAAGGACCGAAACGCTTCTGTTTGTTAGTAAAATAATACGTAATGATGGTTGGTTTATGTAACATTGTATACAGAATCACATGGCATGAAGATTCTCAAAACATTTGTTCATATATTACAGAGAAAATCTCAGTTTGAATATTTGTGTTACTGCAGTGTTTAATTTACAGATTATTGCCCTCCAACCAAAGTGTTTAAATAAAGACAAACAATTTATATACAGAAAAATATGTATAAAACTTTCGGTCGTGGAAACCTCACCCTATGGGAGAATTCGGTAGAGAAACGGAAAAGTTAGTGCAAAACCGGTGTAAGGGTATTTAGCTCCCTACGTCAAACTTCAGCCTTGTGCCTCTTCCAAAATTCTCTCCGATAGTGGACATTGGTGCGAAAAGAAATCTGAATTTATAATTTAAGGTTTAGTTTTCGTGTTAAATAATAAATAAGAATAATATGATACTGAATATACATGTCATTTTTAGCACGGGATAGGTCGTGTAATTGACGACGATGACAAAATGGCTAAAGGAGTTCATTCACGAGCCAATCTGTCACGAAATGTGTCGACTGATCACGCCGTCGACTTAACTGTACACACCCATCAACCGTTTGTATACGATACCAAGTAGCGGGTTGTTGGCACCATATTACAAAGCCGATAACTTGAACACGCATTTATTCTGTCCTTCTACTTTTTTTTTCTGTTATAGACATGTATTATATTCTATTTTACTACATTTATTCTTTTATTCATTCTTCTTCTGATTTTGCTGCCCTGGGAGACCGCCTAGTTCTCCAAGTAGTCAAACTTAACCTAACCTAACCAACCTAAACTAACCTAAACTAACCTAACCCAAACTAACCTAACCTAACCTAAACTAACCTAACCTAAACTAAACTAACCTAACCTTAGTGCAGGGGTTCTCACCCTTTTTCGCTAGCGTACCACTAATTCTAATTTAACACATTAAATGTACCACAAACCAAATGCGTCCAGGGAAAACTTATTCATGTTAATATTATCTTTTGATTTTCTTACTTAGTTCGCTTACCACTCAACATTGGCTCGCATACCACCAGTGGTGCATGTACCATAGGTTGAGAAACGCTGCTGTAGTGGATTACAGTAATATTGAATATAGAAAGTGGTAAAATTGATATAATTAGCTCTGAATGCGATCTTTTGATCAGCTTATAGGCCCTACACCTGAGGTTTTCAAAGGAACCTCCATTTGAATGTTATCGTGCATGAATTTCTTTGTATTTTACTAATATTTTGCTGTGATATAATGTTAAACATTTACGCACGTGTTGAAAGTAATTTTTCCATACTAAGTGGACTCTAAGAGAATCCTGCCACGACATGTTACTTGATACAAGTCTTGTTATTTTTTGTTATAGTTTCACACCTCGCATATTGCACATTTGATTCAGCTGGCGGCTTCAAGATAATAGAAACATATTTAGAGTAGAAATGTGTTTATACTTTTTTCTTCTTAATTATGAGAACTACAGTGTACCGGTACACCCAGCTCTGCTTGGCTATGTTCATCCACGGTCCGGTACCCACTCTGACCTGATCTGATATCATTACGTGCTCTTGCGCAAACAGTTGAGCAGCGTGTTAGTAAAGAACTTGTCTCCGAAACCTCATTTTGCCTTAATCTCGATTTTTCTAACTCCCATGCTTCAGAAACATTTAAATATTACGCAAAATCGTGAGTAGTTACAAATAACTCAAAATGACAATCAATATTCCAGCTGAATTTAAAACCAGAAATAAATTAATTTGATATCACAGATATTTTATGCATTAGTCCAGCAGTTGTCTTGGTAAGCTAGATCTATAAGGGACGTATTTCAACAAATACTTTTTTATAACACATCCGCTGTAGACAAGCGCTATTTTAAGAACAATCAAAGCAAAGAATGTGGGGTTTCGAAAATATCCTATAATAGGAAGAATTGGTCTTTTTTAAGCGCGTTCACAATCAAACGCGCCTTAGTTTTACCTCGTCTGTCCGTCAGTTTCTTCGCTTGGAACATTTCCAGAAATGCTGAACGGATTTTCATTATATTTTACATTTGTAAGTTTTACTAAAATGTGTAGACATGCCCATCTCTAGTTAAAATTTGTTAATATCAGTAATTCAATTAATTTATTTAATATGTAATAATATTTGGCCAACATCCAAGGCGAACGCAACATCAGGGAACTTCAGAAAACTGCCATTTTAATATCTTCATACGTCATTCGAAAGACGCTGTCGTAAAATAGATAGTCATATCTAACAATAACATTATATAATTCATGTAGCATGTGTTAAAAACAAAATGTATTCAGGAAATACCTACTGCACTATGTACCTTAGGTACAAGGTTTGTCTCGGGTACATGGAAGCATATACTCTATAAAGTGGTGAATATTTAATGGGATAATAATAATAACGGGTACTTACACGGAGACCTAAGGATAAGTGTTTCTGCGTTCGGAGGTAACTGGGTAGTAAATCCCCAGGCTGCCTTGGTTAGCATGCTTAATCTTATTGTTGTAGTGGTAATGCGGATAACAGTCAGCAACCCAGATAACTCTGTTGTCATTGACGTCATTCTAGAATGTTAATTTTTATCATCTGGCGAACGGACAAGAATTTTTGCTCTCTACGAAAATTTCATAACTTGTTTTGAACTTTGAACACTTAATTTTACGTTTGTCTCCAAAATATGACCCGGACTGAGAAATTAATATAGATATAACTTAGACATAATGTACGTAAAAATAATATTCCTTACACTTCTTTCTGTAGTGAGCCATTTTTATTACATTTTTATTTTAAACTGAATTACAACTAAGAGGTCGTATATTTTCTCAGTTGTTATGATGTTACGCTATTTTGTGCTGCTGTGTTGTTATCTGATCATTTAAATTGCCTCGCTTTAACGTTAGGCTGCATGTGTGTTACTATCAGGGTATTTACCTCATGAGTACTACCTAATTTTAAAAAAAACTATCAGTCGATTTACAGATGTGGTTTTCTGTTTGTGTTCCAGGTAAGTCTTCACTTCGGACACTTGATTAACTGAATAATACGTTGGGTTCCTTCAATGTCAGATAAACTGTAAGTAGCAGTCTATTTATGCGACTTAATTTATAAAGAGTAATGCACAGTCAGTCATTTTGCCACATCTTCATTTTGGATTTGATATTGACCGAAGTCTACGGAAACGTTGTTTGTAATTCTGTCACTGAAATAAACCTGTTAAGTATCCTACTTTGTTAAATGGAACGTAGAGTATTTACCTTTAAGCCTATCCGTGATTAGGAATTATTTAACTTGAAAATTGCGATACAACGAATTTCCAAAAATTATTTTTTTCGCAGAGAATGGACAACGTGAATATAAAATTATCTCATGACGATGTCTGACCATTTTCAAGGATGTTTAAAACCGTTTAATGTACCAAATTTTGGTTCACAGTTTGTTGTACCATGAAAGTGTTACAATATGTACTTAAAAATTACCTCTGAAGTGTTCTAATAACGTTTTTCAGTGAATTGAAGACAACGTGACTTCACAAAACGAACTAATTTCTAGTAATGCGCCATAGTTGGTGCATTCATTCCAACTAATAGCATGTACATTTCACAGAAGATGAACCGATACCATCGTTTGTAGCTCAAACAAATATAACCTTTCTATTTAATTACTGAGTACATTTTGGACTTACTGGTACTAAAACCAAGCTTTGGGAACTAATTGAAGTTCGTTGGAACTGCCAATTAGGCCTTTGTAAATATCTTTAATTAAAATTTGTTCCCGTGTAATTATTTGTAAGAAGATACATCCAGAACGAGTTTTATGGCTTCATTAGGAAATTCGACCTTTTTTTCTTTTATTCAATTTTAGTTAGCCCAGAATAATCAACGACTTTGTGATTAAACTCCGAATTTACTGGGCACTTTTCCAGAGTCTGGTCCGTGATTGAGCAACGCTATCAATTGGTCAGACTATACAGCGTTCAGTGGTCGAACGTACAATGAATCGGAGAGAATATGTAATGAAATTGTCTTGATAAAATTTAAGATATCATCAAGGAATTTTCTTGTTTGTCCTGAAGAATATCACTCAGATTCTCAAGTATAAATTCTCAAACATGATACCTCGTGTCCTAACCGAGATTTTAACCCCGGACCTCTCGTTTACATGACAGGAGTGCTAACTATTGATTTCGACGTTCAATTACACAAGTTAGCATCGAAACTGTAGTTTTATCGAATGTTTGCTTGAATCGCATAAACCAGTTTGACTTTGGGTCATGTCTTTAAGCAGTGGATGTTCCTGCTGCTGAAACGTTTATAAATAAATAAATAAATAAAAGTATTCGTAAAAACAGAGCGTTAAACTGACTAGTACCAAATTACATGCTTCAAGGTCATAGCTCCGACCAGGCGAATGGAGGCATCTAAGAACTCCTGTACTGGTTTCAAGCCGCGAGATATGGAGGGGGCGGGGGTGTGAACAAGTCCTTCGTTGACCTTGAAGCATGAAATTTGATGACGTTATAATTTAGTAGCATTTTAATGAATTTTTGTAGCATTTCGGGAAATTCTCATTTATAAATAATCAGAAAGTTTGTATTTCGTCACAGGTCTGGAAAAGTTTTAAAATAATCAGTCTATCATTTTTTCTTGTTCCTCAGAGTAAATTATAGCAATGATCATAATTATTGAGATTAAAGAAGCAAGTGTGGAAAATATATTAACGTGTATCACTCATCGTTCTGCGTTACTGAAGTAGGTACATGTCCAACACGTAAATATTTATTTTAACCACAGTCAGTGGTAGAGATGATAGCAAAAACCCGTGGCGCGAAGGTGGGAAGCGGTCCGTAAACTTGTTAGCAATTGAGTGTATATATCATACTTCATCTTTCATTACGTGTGGTCACATAAGTACAGCAAAGTTTACGCGATTAGAATCGCAGCGCGCTACGTCTGAAGCTAACACGAAAGTAACTAACGTGTTTACAGCCGAGGTTTCTCTAACATCTTAGATTGGTAGGTCATGAAGTCCCTCGTTACGCTATATCGTATCTCTTCTTATTGCGCCTGCGCAAAAAAGACGGTGAACGTAAGCCTGAACGTTTTGGTTAACAACGCTTGTGTTGAGTCGCTTCTGTGCTGTGTTCCGTCTCTGGCTACAGTAGATCGAGTCTGCGCGTGTCTGTGGTGAAAAGCGACGACAAGCGGGAATCTTTAGTACCTGAGGCGCTGTGACGCTGTCAACCGATCTCTCTTCAGGAACATCCAATCTCAATTTCTCTCTACAGATAATGAAGTATAATAAAGTTTTGTGGTTCGAAGCATGAAATTTCTTGTTGTGATATGTTGGTCTGTCCCCAGGCTCTGTAGCCTTTTATTAATGAAAGTTTATTATCTGTAGGGGAGCTTTAGCTTCGAAACAAATGAGAAATTTGCTGCGTAAGGTGAAAGGTATTTTAAGATATTATCCCACCATTTGCATGGGCGTACTCCATCACTCTGATAATAGAGGCAGCAAGGACATCAGAAACATTGATAATCTTCTACCAGACTCTACAACCCAGATGACAGCTACCTCTGTTGTGCTCACCGCCGTGAGAAATTCAAATCCTACGGAAGGTATTCGTGTCCACTTAACCTCAAAATAAAATTTTTTGTGCGAAATCACTGTCACATAACTTAACGATGTTTAATATTTTTATGTTTGATGAATTACATTAATACAGATGCTGAAACTGTTGGACACTGGCTGTTAATATTGTGGATAAATTAGAATTACTTTTTAAAGTTTTTTGAACGTCTATTCGCTCGGCTTACTAATCGATATTAAGTGTGATCGATCAACTGTCGATTACGAGGGCAGTGTAAACAACTATAGCAGTAATCTTTCAACAAAGCCAATTGTTTTTATGATTAAAAGAAATGGTTGTACGAGGAGCTATCTGTGAGTAAATTCCCTTCTGCTGAGTCAGAAAGGCAAGGATGCATCAGTCGATAGCGTTTGTTATTTGTTACAGTAAAAAGCACTCAATGATTATCTTGGTATGTTTCAGCGTACACGGAAAATATGTTTGTATGACTGCTATTATTCCATTTGTATTTCACTAGTAAGTTTGAAGTACATTTTCATGAGTTTTTTGTTTGCTTGGGCTCTTTTTAAATGTGTGCTGATTTCGCTGATAAAACATTCAAATTACTTAACACGTAGCACGGGATATTTTGTATTTTTCCTCTGAGATTACATGTTTCGGATGCGAAAAGATGACGGTACGAAAGAAATAATTTACCTTTTAATTTTAACGGGCATTTGCCAGTAGTCTTACATTTTAAATTGAAGTTGAGTGAGTGAGTGAGTGAGTGAGTGAGTTTGTGTGTGTGTTCGCATATAAAGATATGTCGATTTGCACCAAATTTTACATGCTTATTTCTTGAAGCCATGATGATAGTTTAGAAAGGTAAAAGCCGATAAAGTGTTCTGAGTCCGTATCCCGGTGAGGTTGGTTCTTGTAACTCGGAAACTAAGCAAGATAGAATGGTGCCAGGACAAAAGTTGTTTGTTTCGAAGGGGAGATTACAGGATCAGAGACAAAAATCACAAGTATCTGTCCTAGGTTTGAGTCCCGGTGAAAATTCTTTTGTACCCTGAAAATGATAGAAGAATGGCCTCTAGAAACAAAATTGTTTGCTTCGGTGAGAAGATTACGGAAGAAAAAATAACAAACACAGAATCTACCCTGGTCCCGATTCCCAGTAAAGATACTGGTTTTAGTGTTAATCTTTTCCTTGTGATATTTAATATACATCAGATGACGAGGCCTGTGGAAAGTTTTCGGAAAATGAGAATAGATAAGGAATTAAGCATTTGTCTAATATCCCTACAGTAATACTGCGAGCATTGTTCTAGTGTTATATAAACGAGACACTGTCGGCTGGGAAAAGAATTTGCCATCTCCGCCATGTTGCACGGTTACCGATAAAATTAGGAATCATTGCCCTAACCACTCTTTTCCTGGTTATGGGTCTGCTTATTCAACTGTGTCTGATTAATTGTTTAACGAGTTATTGCATTTCTGTTTATAAATGTTCAGTACGTATCTTTAAAATAAAGCAGTGGATAATAAAAACTCGAACTCACATCTGACACGTATAACAAAAACACCAGAAGTGACTTTTAATAGGCCACTTATAATAGGAAGTAAATTAAAAATTAATTGATCTGTAATGTACAGTAAACAATACTAAGTAAAATAATTTAAGAAAATTATGCCATTATAAAAAGAATGAATTTTCTGTCCCTCATACCTTTTAAATTACACCTACCGGTGTTGTTTCGTGAGCAGAAAATATTTTTTCGTAACTTCCTGCCGTACCAATGAAAGTTCAGAAACTACGGGATAAACTGGCAGGTACAGTGAGAACCATAACACACTGCACCCGATGTTACAAGGATTTTTAAAGCCTTAACCGCGTTATATGAGAGTTCAGGTTTTTACGACGCTGGTAACGATCCCATTATCTTTTGATTACGACAACATTTTGAATTGCACGTGGTTAGCAGTTGCTCCGTTTACGTTAGCCCGAAATGTTTGTAAACATTTTCAAGACTTAACGGGGCCACACCCCAGCAGACCAAATTGTATTTACCTGATACATTAAGGTTATACAGAACAACGAGGTTCTTCTTATTTGGTTAATTTAAATTTAAATTTAATTTAATTTGGAATTGATCATTAAATCAAGAAGAGAATTAGGAGAGAATAAAACTAAATGAAAGAACTTGGTTATCTTCTGGGTTGCTGCGCCGTGTTCTAGTAGAAGTTTAACCGACGTTTCAGAGGTCCTTGCTGAGTAAAATCGCCCTGCCTCAGAATCATCGCCGTGAAAACCTTAAATCCTACGTACCTGGAAGAAATCGCTATTACAAAATTTATTGCAAAAAATATATAAATAATAAACAGCCCAATAACCTTTCAGGTCTTGTAACGTAATAACACAGAAATAAGCGTGGACATATTAAAATAAACATCCGTTTCATGACACGAATCACATAGTAACAACTCTGAAAGTGAGCCATACGTATACTTTGAAACGGCAAGCATTAAAGTCTCCAATTGTGTGATTAATTTTAGGGTTTCGGTGCATCGGACTACCACTTAATTAAGCTACTAGGTGTTCTTCACGCTCTAACGTGAGTTAGGAACAAGTTTTGGGCCTTTCTATGTCTGTCCATTGCATTGGTGCAAAAAAGATCTAGGTAATTTTTGGCAAAAGAAAACTGAAGCCACAGCGCTAGTATATATTAAGACGTAACAATGACCTTGGAACACAAAAACCCTAGTTTGAATGGTCGAGGCTCCCGCCACGACGGAACCTTCGTCAGCGTTAGCAAAATTCCCGTTTTAGTTATAAGGCTCTGTTTACCTTTTCCAGCAATGCGTTTCATACTCAGGAATTGTTACCTAGGAAGAGACGATGTCTTGCGCTTGCGCAGGACTCCGCCCTGAGTTAGCTCTTTGGTTGGTTGGTTACCTTGGAACACAATTATCGCAACAACATAATACGTAATATGGTGTAAAGATCACCTATGAAATATCAGTGTACTCCAAAGAGTATACCTTTTGAATCTTGTTGTTAGATACGTTTGTTTTAATGGCTATAAGCGTATAATTTCCAAATTTAAGGTTAGAGTGATTCGTTTGACGAATTGCCTCCAACTTTAGTCTGAATATGGAGTTGATATGATTCTGCAAAACCTTGATAATGGAAACCTACAAGATCACACAACTCAGAAAATCTCTTTATCGCCATGAGAACCTAAAATATCTCATGTTCTTGGCGAATACCACTAAAAAACCTAGTAACTTAGCGATCATAATTTTTACCCCTAAAATTAATGAGGTTATGGATGAATATTTATCTGGGAAAGGTACTGCAATCTGTCGGAACCCTGTTACGTGATTCGATTAACAATAAAATCAAAACAGAATAAACTCAAACGACGCGTCCTATTATCATTTCCAGAATCTTATATATTTTATTTTCTTCCCGAAGGAAATTCTTCAATTGTTCAACAAAATGCTTTAGCTTTCAAGCAGGTTTATTTCTTCAGAGTTCTTAGACGTTTACAGGTTATATAACTGCGCCATTGAAGTGACTAACAAGTCCATGTCACAAATGCGTCAATACTTTTTTGCTTTGGTGTTCACAGATAACAGTAGAACGTCACATGTCACTTCGTCCATAGTTCGCGTGTGCGAAATTTCTCTCGTCATGTGGCTGCAACTTAAATTAATTCTGATATAATAATAGGACAGTTTATATATTACTGAATTAATTAAGGTGACCTTGTTTAGGCTCACGTCATACTTTTTCATGTGGTTCCTCTTTTTTTCAGAATTGTAGAATTGTTCATATATTAGGCCCACCGATACGTGCAAAACACTATAAGATACTAGCATCGTCTGATTGGTTAAACATGAGTGACTGACTAACATATGTCCCGGGTTCGATTTAAACTTTCACCACTAATCTTATAAAATCAGTTAATATAATAACAAGCAATTACATCAATATGGGAATATAACGAATGTCCGAAACGTCGTATATGTCAAATATATGCATTTACTGGCCTTCGAACATCATGTTGGAAAATTACGAGCCTTATTAAAACAGTCGATGTTTTAGCTCGACAAGCCTTTTCTGAGAAAATCGATAAAACCATTTGAGTCTCATGTAAAGTGCTTCTAATAAATTCCATTGAGTACATACAGTCCTTGAGAAATTGATAGTCGCTAAGCTAGTCAGAAAAATTTCTCTTCTTTTATGGAACCAAAATTTTCATTACCCTGTCTACTGCAAGAAAGGATCTTTTCCTGAGCCAGATTAGTCCAGTCCTCAACCTTCGGCTCTGATTCTGTTTCATACATTTCTTACTCCTCCCATGCGTGCTACATGCAGCGTATTTGTGTTTTACAAGCCCATAAAATTTTCCTTGAGATTATCGAAATAATATTTCGTAAAGAGCAAACATTTTTAAAGTTTGTATTAAGCAAATGTCCTACTCATTTAATTTTCCAATTTTTAACCAGGCAACTCCAACGCGTTCAGACATGCCCTGAGGCCCACAGAGCTTCTATCCTGTGCGTAACAGAGTTCTTTCCTCAGAGACAGGGGCTACTTACCTTCATTTAGTTTCAAACTTAACATCGTGTGGAGCTATTCCTCCGCTAACCCCTGATGTTCGCATGGCGTATTACTTAGCATTGGGGATAACTACGTTTTCCTTTTAGTAATATTTAAAGTAGATACTGAATATGTTGCTAATTTTAGTCAAAACGTGTTGAATAATTTTGAAGAATTAGCCGAAAGACATCACTTTATGCATACACGTGTTTGAGTTGACCATCCTCGCGTTACCCCGGCGATGGGATCAATTCTGAGTGAGTACAGGTTTCGCTCTTGCCGGGGATCGAACCTAATACCTTCCCAATAAAAATCAGCCTTCATATTGGTCTTTCCATAGTGTTTTAAGACTATGGTTTCTTTTGAACAGAAGCTGTGAGGTGTGGAGACTCGGCTTGGCTCCATCTTGTGTTGAGATCTGTTAATACAGGCAGTAGGTTGTATAATGAAGCAAACTGTTTAATAAACTACAGCCATGACGAAAAACAATTAAAAACCTTTTAAAGCCCCAGTCAGAGTTTTCTGTAAGTAAAAACTGCCTCCGCAAACCTCCGCAATTAAGGAACAAAATATAAAAAACATCTTGTATAACATTGTACATTTTTATAAATGTACATTTCTAAGGAAAAGATGTACCTTGCTTCTTGAATGGCAAATTGTAGGCTATAAGAAATGAGGAAAGTCATCTTATGTCAAAAATTATATAACCTTATCCTCTAAACTGTTACAATTTTGTGATAGTTATCTGCAAAATATGCTTGGTTAGACATTCATTTAAAGAATGCGCCTAAAATACTATAAAAATAACTATTTGTACATGTTCATTAGCTCAGTCAGTATAGTGACTAGCTACGGGCTGGATGACCGGGGTTCGATCCCCGACGTGGGCAGAGGATTTTTCCTCTAGCCTCTGCGTACAGACCGGCTCTGGGGCCTACCCAGCCTCCTATCCAATGGGTACCGGGGTCCTTTCCCGGGGATAAAGCCGGCCGGGGCGTGATGCTGACCACTCACCCCCATCTAGTGCCGAGGTCAAGGAAGAGAGGAGCTATACCTCCACTCACCCCAAGCGCCTACATGGCGTATAGTGGGACAAACTTTACTTTAGTTTACATGTTCATTACATAAGAATGTTAATTATGACTTTGGAATAAATTGATTGCGACCTGTTTTAAGGTTTCATCACAGATCTTACTCGAAGGGATAAGTAAGACAAAGGAAACCTCACTTAAAATAGCCAGGCGCAGATCGATGTTGTAAATCGCAACCTCTCGAATATCGCGTAGAATTTTTAACCACAAAGGGGCATTTAAATTTGCCTGAAGATAGTTCGGTTTATTATCGATAGTGTGTTATATTTTGTTCTCATGTACCTGCTTTCTTAAAGAACAAACATTTTTATGTAGATAAATATTTATGATCATGTACAGTTTTCGACACCATTTTATTGAGACGACATTTTGTGGTGTGTGGCCATGTTTGACAAATTAGTTTGTGCCCCGGATGTAAAATGATTACTGAACACTGAAATGAGCTAAGAAAACATTTTATGTGCATAATCACAAATCAATGCAGTTTAATCGGTACCATGTAATTAATTAAATAAGCTATGAACGGGATAACACTGATATTTGTAATTAGTGTTTCCACTGCGTCTTCCCTAATAGTTAAGTGTTGCGCTAGTAAATAAAGGTGAAATGGATTAATTATTTAACAATAGATGCAATATACATAAGTTTCAAGAAAGAGTTTAGGCATTAATTTCGAAATCTTTGATTTAAATTATGTAGTAATAAGTAGCCTTTTCTAAGTAAACAGATGTCACTACTATATAACTGCACTGATCTGTATGTAATAAGGCCTACTAACTAACTAACTAGATGGCTTACCGAACCCAAAGGTTCATCGCCGAATTAACCAAAGCCCTCCACCAGAACCTGTCCTGGGCTAGTAAGGTCTACATAAATGAAAATCTTAATGATATATGAAAATAATAATAACAGGGTTCATCGATGCATTTGCTATAAGCGTAGCTACACAGGCCTATATACAGCTTAAAACAGATAAAGATAACAAACTTACATTTGTTTACCGTGAAATATGTGCAAGGTGTCCCATCATTAGTGCGCCCTGATGATGAACAATTATTATTCAAAACGAAGGTCGTGTTTCGTCGTGTTTCTTCAGGGACAGAGTGCGTTCAGAATCGCCCTGAGACCATTGCTAAAGTTGCCTAGACACTACTGATGCGTACTGTGAAGTGAATAGGATTCCAAAGAGGACAATTTGATTATTTACTGTGTTTTTGTTTTGGGTACTTGATGGTTAGGTTCTTAATTACATGTGTTAAATAATAATAACTCACTCTAAATTTATTTTATATTTTAAACTCAGTGGTTTGGTTGTTAATAAACATGTAACAACTCGTTTTTTAAGAATTCGTTTATCCTTATCCCGAAAGTTGGATAAGATATGATTGATTATTTTGACTCAAGTAGTCTGCTAGAAACATACTTTTACACCCTATATTTCTGAGTGTTTATTCACATAGAGAAGTAGGGAAATATTCTTGCAGAAAATGAGGTTTGGTACAAATGAAAAGTGATAGTATTTTTCAGGACAGGGTTGTTGAGCTCAGAGTAAATCCACGTACTGGAACACGGGAGCTAGAGACTATTGTAGATGTGCGGTCCTGCGGTTTGGAAATGCGCATGCGTAACAGAATACAAGAACATTCACGGGCAGTTAATTTCGCGCTTCTATAGCTGAAACTCCTAACCAATAAATGTGCGTGCACTACTTACAGTCCGATACAAGTTTGTGGGTGTGGAAACCGTTCCGCGTTGTTAGTTTAAATCCATTTGCAGATTCGAGAGGAGATTTTAGCGTTCTGTTCGGCTATAAGATGTTACTAATGTCTGTTACTAAAAGCTGTTCCTGATGCATTGTCGCCGGAAGAGACTCATTCATCTCTGGGGTTTGTTCCGGGGTGTCTTCCAATCCATTTCCCGTGCCATACGTCGTTCTGACGTCATAGCACAGCGCGTTCCGAAATTTTTACGTCGGGTTCTTGACTTATAAGTGTAACATAAGTGTAAATCAGAGCCTGTGTTTAAATTTCGTGTACAGTTAGTGTAGAACACCACACTGAGTTCCAAAGCTTCAATTTTTTGCTGTCTGTTAATCATAACCTATAATTTTGTTTTGCACAGAACAAAAATGTTCTCGTTATTGTCTGATTTCTTTTGAAGTCCTTTACCATCTTACCCCTTATCTAAGAAGTGCCCTTGTTAACTTTAAGTTTGAAGAAACCAATGCATGTAGTCTACCTAATTATAATGAACTTAGTTTGCATTAATTAAATGCAAGCATTCCTTGAAGTAAGACGCTAGTTTCTGCAGCTTATAATTTTCACCTTGTTGACACAGATCTAGTTAAAGAACTGTTAGTTCCAGACAGCGTGTTCTTTTACGTACTTGCTTGTACCTTTTCAAATTCCCGGAGAAATCCTGTAACACAGCAAAGAATATGTCGTGTTTAATTTGTTTAGTGAGCGTCACATTTAAATTTTTGAAATAAACATTGCAGTCAACCAGATACGCTTCTGAGTAACTTGATGTAGCATTATACACTGCATTTCCATAAACCTTCATTCATGAACTTTATCGTAAATAATCTAGTATATTTTTGGATAAATTTAGCTATACGTAGTGTTAACACAAGGAATAGGAACCATCTTCATAGACCAATTGCTAACATTTTATGTTTTCAAAAAGAAGCTTAATTGATTTTGTTGATGAATCTCCACAGGACTCTTAATCCTTTTTAGAGGTTGTTATAGTTAAATAACAGTTTAACATTGAATTTAGTATATTTTTACCATCGTCTCTATGATTTGTACCTATGGTTTATCCCTCATCCTGTAGTCAGTCTAACTAACTTTTGGATATGTATATGAGAGTTACCTGGTTCGAATTTCACTTCTGTTACCGATTGTTTACCGACGTTTCTAGTCACTTTCCAGTGCTTCTCCTTGTAAATGTCGAGTTAGTACCTTAAAATAAGCATCGATCGTCTCTTTCCAAGTCCTTGCCTCTTCACAAATTATCAACATCCACCCATCTCGTTGAACACTGTATCCTCGGTGGTAGAAATCTTTGATTCGGTCCCGGTTCTACAGTGTGGCAGCGGAACCCTCCTCTGTCTTCGTGGTCAAAATATTCATCGCAGCTTCTCACTGCACTGTGGACTGTTATTACTTAGTTTAACTACACTTATCTCTTAACGTTATGTGGGGTACTTCTTAATTCCAGTCTTTGAATTCAGGTCGAAACCGTTTTGTGAGGGCTTGATGAAGGTTCTGTTACGACAGCCACTGTCAGCCAACTTGACGTTGAACTGCAGTGTGTAATTTACTTGTACCTTTCCCTCCGAAAGCTTTAATCATAAATCGAAGTACTCCACACCAAAAGTAGGTTTCAGCAATTTCATTGGTTAAGACGTAATAAATGTTTCGGTTTTGTTTACCCAGACAGGACAAAGGTGAGGGCAGATTTTTGAATTAACGGTAATATTGGATTATATAGGTTATGTCTTGCAATTTGTGCGACTAATGTATGAGTAATTGCATCATACGAGCCAAGCCATAGACATACACCGACATTCTACAATGATCTGTATCGAAACTAGTTGTTTGGGTTTTTGTTTCTGTCTGTTTGATGTATTATTTACGATGGGTAATTAACCTTTCAAAAATCTGAAAATCCCAATATTTGGGAACAGCAGCAAAGGCAAAATTGCATTCATAGAGAAATTAAGGCAGCTTAAATTCTAGGTATGTAACTGCCATTTGGCAAAGAATATTTTGAATTCTCGTCTCTTATCTAAAGCGTTTTACTTAAAATATACAAAACTATAATTGATTTGAGAGAACATAACTTGAGGACGTAAATAAAGGGAGTAAGTAAGGTAAAGTGAAGTATTCCCGCTACACGCCAATTAGGCGCACAGAGGGAGAGTCAGCGATCTTAACTCATTCTTAACCTCGGCGTTAGTAGAGATCAGCTAATAGCAAGCCCCCTAGTCCGTAGCCAGTCACTATACTGACAGAGCCCCGATTCTTTAAGTAAAAGGAGGTTTAAGAAAATTATATAAAAGAGGAGGTTTGTAATATTTTCTCTTTATTTAATATTGGAAAGTGGATTTTGATGTATTCCATTATTTTTCAAGTTTTATTTTTTGTATCGGATTACATGTATCGGCCGTATATGACCATCATCAGGTTCAAATTTTTCTCCATGTTCATTGTATCAGCGGGCATGTGTGCCGAAACGTTTAGTTCGACGCAAAAGACGAACACTATAAGATTAGTGATGGAACAGTGTGTCTGAAAGAGATGATGGTGAACATCAAGATATACAAAACACTCCAAGATTCTGCACCACGTAATTATAAATATTACAAAATTCTTGGACTATGTACGTCTTCTGTGATTTTACAAAGAACGCTACGTTTCGGAAGCTAAATCTGCTTCCATCCTCATGTTAAAAAGTTGGGAGGGGCATTATCAGTTAGATCAAGTGATTGAGGCAAACTCTTTCTATCGGACCCAAATGATTAGATGCCCCTCCCCCACACTTTTTAACTTCCGGTCGGAAGCAAGTTTATATTTAAAAAAGAACACAGACGATAGACATATTCCAAGTATTTTGTGATTCCCAAAGTAGCTTGACAGTTTAATAAGACTACTTGGGTGCATTATTTTAGATTGATACGACTGTGCTGTTTCAGAAACATATTTCAAATGTTCTGATGAACGATTATGAAGCAGCCGCAAATGCTAATGGGGAAACTAAATAACAAATGAGCAAAATTTTCACCCCATTCTTCAGAACACAAAACTAAGGGAATTGTTAATTATGACGAAATATTTTTCTGCCGATTTAAGGTAAAATTCTGTTTCAAACGCGAATAACATAGTACTTGGAAACTATAACATATCTAAAGTAATTATGAAAAAAAAATTGGTGCGTGCAAATAAAAAGAGGCAATTTGCAATATTAATTCTGACAGATTTTATGATAAATTCTGTTATACACAATGAAAAATTAAAGTTTACCTATATTATATTTTGTAAAATTTCGTAATAAAATGTGAAAGTGTACAATGTATTTCCCGAATATTGAAAATTCAATTATACACAGTCTGAAAAAGTGTCGTAATCTCCCCCCCCCCATCCCGTTTGACATTTTATAAAACATCAAGAGAGCCTCAACTGTTGATATTTAGTTTTAAAGTCAATATTTTCGTTGTTAACATCCATACTTTAATGCTTAACTTTTCGACGGTACTTTTATCATGTCAAACAATTTAGTTATAAATTAAATATCATTACGGTATATTTATATTTGGGGTCCTTAGTGGCCGCGTGGTCGCTGGGACCGTGGGTTCGAATCCCACTCAAGCCATGAATGTTTGTCCGCGTTTTTCTATATTGTGCTGTCCTCTGTATAGGTAGAGGCCTTACGACGGGCCGATCCCTCGTCCATGGAGTCCTACCGAATGTCTATAGATCAAGCCAACGAAAAGTTGGGACCCGCAGTGCTAAGGCACTTGAAGAACGGGTCGTTCCCAGTATCCCAGTATATTTATATTTATTAATTTTGATTTAACACGGCTGCTTTCCCATATCCCCATTTAATCCCATACATTACTAAGTTCGTCCAACGCAGATTCACCGAGGAACGTATTCCCCGCGTTGAACGAGGGATTACCATAATTCTTCCTACAAAAGTAGGCCTAAGTTATTGTTCTTACTGTTATTAAAACGATGTTCTAGATTTGAGGCTGGTTGTCTCCTGAAATTTACCGCAGACTTTCAGATTTCCCTCAGATGAACGTAGCCACTGCTTCGCTGTTCTGGTTTAAAACCATATCTCTCAGCAGAGGGGTCCCCTGTCAGGTAAATCGGTAGCTAGGATGGGAAACCATAATGCCCTAAGGCACCTACACTGCAGAAAAACAAAAGACATATCAGTCCCACGATTCTGATTCCATATATATCAGCGTCTAGAAAACATTTATTGCAAATGTTACCTTATATAGGTACTAAGTAGAGATTATGTGGTTTTGCTGTTTGCGAGGTTTTATTTAACCTTAAAGTTTGACCTTACAGTCTTTAATAAAATTCAATGTGTTTCTTGCTGCAGTATGATAATATTACAGGCATTAATGGTCTAAATAAGCATCAGACACATTTAAAGGAGAATTCAAACGTGTCATCTCATTTTATCACGTGAAATAATACGTGACTTTTATGTGGAATTTACTGAACACTGCTGGTATTTGTATTATATCAATCACCCTTGAAACGATACTTTATATATATATATATATATATATATATATATATATAGGGAAACAGAACATGAATAATAGAAAATATAATATCCCACGCTTCAAGCTAATCAATCGACAAGTGACAGTTATAATTCTCTTGCATGAAGTATATAGAACGAAGGTAAACACCACTTAGGTCCTTTAGGTTCGGTACGCAGTAAACAAATATTATGTGCAATTATATGGAACTCTATCATCTGTCGATACATACTTTTGATACGAAAGCGACTCTGACCTGTAGTCAACACACTGGCTTACACGTATATAAATCTCACTTTCCTCAGTAATGTTCTTTTAATTCTAGAGGTCACATTATTATGACCATTTGCAGTTTATTCTAACACGAGTCGGAAAATCGTCCACTTCTAGGGACAGTGTAATTTGCACAATGTTTATTTCAGAATAGTAACAAAATGATATTTATACAAATTACGTAACTTACGTTTATGCGAAATGGAAACATTTAATGTTAACATAACATGTCAATTGTAGTCTCAGAGTGAATA
This sequence comes from Zootermopsis nevadensis, assembly GCF_000696155.1. The sequence goes on from NW_019060229.1 coordinate 965,580, forward strand.
ATTCTTTTGCCAGTTTTGTTACCTTTGAAATCCCAGAGCGGGGGATCCCTAGTCATTCCCGTGCAGTTATGGTAATCCTACTTGATGACGTCATCACCTTATATCATCCACGTAATCCTTGGCCACAGTCAATTATGACGTCACTGTCGCTATTAGCAGACGTCAACATTTACGCACTAGAATCGTTAAATCTATACGTGTATTTCCTAACCTGTTTGACAGTATTATTCCCGAATAATTAATATATTTCACAATTATTCTTATGTATATTTATACATTATTGCTTTGCTTATGCTTTTTATGCCATGTCGCATTGTGCTGTTGTTAATCTGAAGTGGGCTAATGCCTATACGTTATTATAATTTCTTTTCTCTCGTCGACTTTTTTGCTATCAGGTGTTATCAGCATGTGTCGGACAGATGATAGACTAACTACGATATCCTTGATCCATTTATTTAAAATTCATCGTAGGAAGTAGAACCGCGAGTAGATCAGGTGATAGATAGCCTGTTATAATTGTCTGTACAGATGTTTTCATTACTTTAGCTTCTGAAGCCCTAATGACATGGGCGTAGAGCTGGCAGTAATTAATTGTAGAAGGCACATCACATGTTGCTTCAGTAGCAAATAGAACGTCACTTGTCATATGGCGTGGACGTTCTCCGCTGTTATAAGCCAAACAAGTTAAAAACCTGCCTTTTAAACAGTTCCATACATGATATAGGATTTGAGACTTTCGAGACGATACAATCAATAAAATCTTCTCGGGCAATCAGCCGCGTTAACTGGTTACCGTAGTAAACCGACGTTTCGGGAACCGACTCTGTCCCCATCATCAGGGTTCTGATTTAATTTTAACATGTTCTTCCCGAATGGATGAAATTACGGAAGATTATTTGAAAAGTTTAGTTTCGTTGTCGCATTACAAGTTGCCCTTATTCGAAGCTGAAGGTAGTGATGCTATATCGTTGCACTCCATAGAGGCGTTTGAGATAGGAGAACATATATTCTTGACCTCGCCACACTTTACCCCCGGGGTTAGAGCCAGCGGTATCCATTTAATATGATGGTAGGTGAGCCCCAGAGCCGACCTGGAAACAGGTTAAAAAAATACATTTTCCTCAGTCGGAAATATTTCGTAGTCAGACACAAAACTGATCGAGATGAAGATATTTTATTTAAAAACGAGATATCTCGTTTATAGCATTTTGAATCTATAAAAAAAATGTAAATTTTCAAACGTGTTACTGATTTCACAGTTTTAACATCGAAAAAAAAAGGTTCATATATCTGAGCGTGAGATCGTTGCTTGTTGTTATTCTTATTCGTTTCTTAATTTGCATTCTCGCCAAGGACGATTGCGTAAAATTGTCTGGATAACTGGTCTTTTATCGTATCTCTTCAATTTTAAAACAAAATCTATTGTAGGACTCATCCTTTATTTATTATTAGATTTAGAGGAAAATAGTGCTCTGTTCTTAGACGTTGTCAAATGTGAGATGCACCCCAATTTAAGAAAATTTAAAACGTGAAAAGTGTGCCATTTTTCTTTATTCCTTCCTTGCATATATTCTCTATGGCGCTTTTGCGATGGAAATGAGCTATTCCTGTCCGTCCTGATGCAATAACTCAGGAACCCCTGAGTAAATTTCCAAACTGTTGGTTGAGTTATCTAAAATCTGTCGACATATTCCGCTTTGATTAAAGTTGAACACAAGAGGACACTCAACACAAAGACCTGTATGCGTTTCTGCCCCCATCTCTGCTATATCTCTCCACATATTTATCAGAACAAAAAATGTTTCAAACAAATGTAGATGTAGGATTTGAGGTTTTCACGGCGGTGAGTCTGAAGATGGCTGTGCAGTATGGTAGAATTTACCGACGTCATCGCCCTGATGATGGAGACAGCAAAGACCTCTGAAACGTCGGTAAACAGCTACCAGACTACATGGTGCAACAACCCAGAAGACACACATCTTCAACTGTAGTACATAAAAATATAACGCACGCTGTGCTCAGTATGAACTTCTTTTCGCAAGACTTAAGATTTTGGTTGATAAATAAACAAAGTCGATTTATTTTCCATACCATGACATCCCCTTGCTCTATCACTCGTCATGTTTTATACTATTTAGTCCATTAAAACATAAGTCGTCTGCAAATTTAACATCTAACGTCAGTAACAGTGTCATAATTCTTAAGCAACGACCACAATTTCTTAATTCTATTTTTATTGGTTAAATTCTATCAGTTATAATAATTTGAAGAAATATATAGGAAAACGTCCATTTTTAATACCGAGACAAAATTGGAGGATAACATTCATATAGATTTTTAGAGATAGGTCTATTTTTTGTGAGGATGTGGATTAAACTGGTTCAAGGTCATGACCATTAGCGTATAGTTTTATTAGCGAGTATTTTCGTGGGACAGAGTTGGTTCCCGAAACGTCGGTTTACTACGGTAACCAGTTAACGCGGCTGATTGCCCGAGAAGATGTTATTGATTGTGTTATCGGTGTTCCAAATTTCACAAATAACAGACCTTAGATAGAACAGAGCAGAATTTCAGGAACTGGTGCGACTAAACGTTTAAGAAGCAGTGAAGTTCATACTTTGTCATCGCCACACACTGCGTTTTCACCCCTAGATCGCGTGTCTTCATTGAAAGCCATATGCAACTCACAGTTACGGCATCAGTATTTCGTGTTTAAAGAACCTCGAAAACTTATATTATTACAGCGATGTGAAGCCTTAAGAAACAGGAATGACTGTTTAAGAAGTGGCTATAAAAATGGCTTTATAAGATTTGCTGCCGATGACCCAAGTGTTTGCTGGATTTATTGACCATTGTGTTTATGTGCTGGGCTCGCCCTTTGAGGCAGAGTGGGTGTAATTACTGTTATAAGGTTGGTAACTGCAGCGTAGCTACGTGAATTGATTCCAGTCTTCATGTCTACCTTAATCTACTTTAATAACAAAGTCTTGCACTGCGTTAGGTTTCAGTCTTTGTATTTCACGGCTATGGATTTTGGTTCCCAGCTGATTAATCAAGTTCACTAACCTCAAATTAAAAACTTTTAAGAGAATAATTTCACTGAAATTTTGAATAGATGAAAGGATTCTGACTGTGATTTGTTCATATCAATCTATGTACGTTTATAGAATGATTTTTATTAGTTGAACGTTTGCCATATTCGTTTCGAGCTAGCAACTTTCTTTTATACAAGTTTGCATTAAAACTTTAAAAAAATGTACGCCTCTATAGAGCCTACCAATAATGTGATAGTACGTTATCGAACATCACGCGGTTCTATCGCATCTCTATAGTTTTTGCACCCAACCACCACGTCGCTTTACATCCAAAATGAATTTGCGTTATGAAAGCTATGTTATCTGATATTCCATTGTATTATATCTAAATCTAACAATGAAAATGTGCGTTACGATAGAAATGACTGAACTCATTAGAAGATTTTCCTTTTTTGTTTGTTTCGTTGATAAAATAATTTTATGTTCTACGTCTCATTAACTACGTCTTAAATTAATTGTGACACAAAAAGATTCCTCAGCATGTACGATTTGAGGCTTTCACGGTGGTAGGTGGTGAAACTTCTGTTTCTGTTACCAGAACGTCGTAGTCGGTCTGTAAGAATGCTAACGTATGGTAACTCTTCGCTTTGTAATCACGTCGATGGGACAGATTCTGTATCATATCAGAATTCTGAGTAGAGTAAAACCTCTTCTAAGGCGAATTCATTTATACGCTGTTTGCTAAGCACTCTCTAAGGTGCATTTAAAAAATACCACTGCAGTTTTAAACCTATGTATTTTTATAACCAACTTGATTTGTTCTATTCAGTGCGTAAATATTCATCTCAAACATCGTCCCGAAATTACTTCTGTCGCGTTTTAAACTCCGTCACGTTCCACAGACTGCATGCAACCCCCGGCCTCGGTCTCACGCTGTTACGAACTTGCCTGAAGACATCGCTCGATTCTAGTCCTCGGCTTTGCGCATGTTTCTCACTACAGACACATTTTAAGGGCTATTTTTGCGTCGTTGCCAGGAAAGACTTCTTGTCCTCTTGAGTGCTTGAATTGGTGTCGGTGGGCACGTCGCTCGCTGGACTCTTGACTGGTGGATTCAACAATCTTCTTGGCCGATTAAACGCGGCTGGGTAAAGGTCCAAGTATTCTTCAGCAGTGGTGCCCACCTTTGCCTTCTTCTCCTCTGGAGGCGCTGGACTCGAATCTGTCCCTATTTTACCCCGGCATTTCTACTCCGACCTGAACATTGCTGAGTTTCTGGCCGATGGCTTCAGATGTATCTCTCGTGAACGCAATGGATTTTACCACCAGTCCTTGGGCGGAATTATTGCCGTTTACCTGAGGCGCTGACGGCTTAGGACAGTTGCCTGTAGACGGGGTGTTTTCGGCCTTGAAGTTTACATAGTTTCTTCCTCCGGGAGAGGTAATTTGGATTGTCGTTCGCCCGCCTCTCGTGTTTCTGTCAAACCCTCGGCTCCTCTGTTCCTCCTCTTGGTTACGACGTGTTTCTGTAGGTGTCGCGAAGAAGCATGGGGCAGTTTGTCCAGATGGGCCTTAAGAAATACTATTTCCTCCTCCGCTGACCCAATTCGGCAGCCGATCCACTAATGACAGCAACAACGAATCTGAGCCAGCTGACATTGGAATCTGTAAAACCGGTTCTGAGCCGATCGCCTTGTTCTCGGAACCCATTCAAAGTGAACATAACCAGTTAATGCCTTCGCCAGATCAGCTTTCAAGTGTTTTACTCTTGGACTGCGTTATGAAATCAAAACGGAAATGTAAAAGTGACAATGAAGCAAATAAAAGTTGTAACGTTATGACAATAAACGATAAGATAAAGATTCTATATAAGGCGCGCTGTGGTATAGGGGCAGAGCTGTTTGCCTAACATTCACTTGATATTCTCTTTTGAAGTCTAATTTTATGTTGATATTTTACTTTAATACCAAACTTTCCGATGATATTTTATGGTAATACACAGATTGTTTATAAATACTAACTAACTAACTAACTAACTAGATGGCTTATCAAACCCGAAGGTTCATCATCGAATTAACCAAAGCCCTCCACCGGACTCTGTCCTGTGCCAACAAAATCCAGTTCCTTCAACTCCTATCTCCCATAGATCCCGCCTGACATTATCCTCCCATCTACGTCTAGGTCTCCCCAGCTGTCTCTTCCCCTCAGGCTTCCCAACCAATACCCGGTGCACACCTCTCATAAATACACACTGTTTATTTACTTTCACGTTCCGCGACCCCATTCCCGCATCCCCATTAATGTAATATAATATCAGGATCGTTCAACGCGGATTCACCAAACACGTCCCTTACAAGTGCCCTATCTACCGATTTGGAAGATTGTTTACTATAATATTTGAAGTTTTCACGTCGGTGAATCCAAAGTCTCTCTTCTGGGTTGTTATACTGTGTTATCTGGTAGAAGTTTACCGACGTTTCAGAGCTCCTTGCTACCACCATCATCAGGGTGATGTTTGGAGGCATCGAGGACCTCTGAAACGTCGGTAAACTTCTACCAGACAACACGACGTCACAACTTAGAACACAGCCATCATAGGGTACATTGTAGTCTCTAATTAATGTGAATAGCAGTAGAGTAAGCACAGAGATACTACGACATTCTGTCATCTTATAAGTGAGACTTCAGATTTCATCTGAAGCCACTAAGCGTACACAATATCAGAGGCCTACGGCTGAAAAGGGGCGAAGAGAAAGTGAAGGAAGAAGGTAGTGTTTTAATTAACGTTTCCTTTTGTGTCCTCCGATTTGAGGTCAAGAAGTCATTTCCATTAGGAGTTTTGGGAGGAGCATCGCCGTGTGGCCAGGACTCGGTTATTAGTTCGCTGGAACAACGAATCTTAAGAACCCAAGAAAAACGAATACTCACAAAAGTATTTAAGTCGGATACCTTTGTAACGGAGACAGCTACGTATTCCAGTCATAAACAATTCTGGCTTAGAACGCGCTAATAATTCGGATCCCTCAGGCTTCGTACGTAATACAATCCTTAATTTAAAGTTAATATAGACCTTGGTATAACCCAGCACCAGGTATAGTCTTGTAAAAACAAAATGGTTTACGCTTTTATAAGCACGCGAACAGATAGGCTACACTGATAATGTAATGCATTTTTACTGTGCAGTTTTGCGGTCAAATGAGATCTCTAATTCATCATTCTGAAATATTCATGAGCTTTGAATCAAGATAAAAGATTTAAACACTGGAATTAAACCGACTGCCCGTTTCTTTTTATCTTCTTAGAGGGGCGCTGCGTAAAAAAAGTAAGGACAAAATGTTGTTCAAATCATACAGTACATATGTTTTGGGATAATACGTGCATCATTATCACCATCGTCATTATCGCATTTCCCACGTGCAGTCTGGCAGGCGAGGGTTGTAACTGACTGCTAGGATCCGCTTCCAGACTCTCTGGTAACATTGTGGCCGTTAATTTTGTTACTTAACAGCGCGCTGTAACGCCTGGTGAGTCTGCACAGCGCGATTAACATTCTGATTTCTCCATGAGTATTTATGAAAAGTATCCTTGATATTTGGTTAAGTACCCTCATGAATCCTTTACGTGATTGGCCGTGGTTTAGAGATTGTAAAATATCTTAAGGTTATGGACATATCTACCACCAATCTCTTTCTCAGGATCACTTTTATTTCGAAATGTTTATGGTTACAATTGTATCTTCCTGTAATGTAAAATAAAATAATAATTTTGTAGTTTTTAAACTTTGTTTTCTTCACTGAGAGATTATGGACATGGATATTTTCTTGGTTGTTGAACTGTGTAGTCTGGTACACGTTTTCCGACGTTTCGGAGGTACTTACAGCCCCATCATCACCCTGATGATGATGAAAGCAAGCACACTCATAATGTCTACAAGCTTCTACAACAATTCAGAAGACAGACATCTTCGGGTATTTTATTTACATGGAGAATGGTAAGATAAATGATTTTGAACTTGAAATGGACCATTTAGTTGCGTAAATAGGTAGAATCGTGGCTGAAACACGATAAATTTCTGATTCAGACTCTAGCCCCGTGCAAAGGTTAACACCCTGAAGCAGAATGCACCATCACGAGACATGCCATGGCGGTGTCACGCAAAGTGCATGATACTGACCCACCGCACGGCTGACGTCATCATGCGTGTGCTAGAACGCGTCTCTTGCACTCTGCATGATCAAGACGCTGGAAGGCAATCCGGCCGCGAGTGACGAAATTGGGTACAACACATGAGATCGAGGGGAACACGGTTCAAATCTCGAGGAAATTATCGATTATTCCCACTGCGACTTTTATATTTTTGATCAGTCTCTCATTGCAAATTCAAATATAATGCATAAAAAGTGGTTTCCTTAACTTTTACATCAATGGCTTACTTTTCAAGGAAAACAGTATTATTCTCAGGTATATTTGATACAACTAATTCGAAGTTTCGAGAATTGGCTTGGCTTCAGACGTCAGCTAATTGGTTGTTATTACACTGACATATTTATTAAGATTTAATCATTTACAGATTACGGGCGACTGTTTATATGGACCTGGGACATTTTTTTACTGGACTAATGGTCTACATGTTAACGTACTGTCCAGAGTTTCATCGAAATTAATTAGAGTAAAAGAAAATTAAAGGTACGCGCCATGTAGGCGCTTAGGAGGAGAGGTTTATAGCTCCTAATCATTCTCAACCTCGGCACTAGATACGGATAAGTGTTCAGCGTCACGTCCCGGCCAAATTAATTAAAATATTAATATAATATTTAATTATAATAAAATAATTATCCCTAATACGGGAATTCTCGAAAGGTGGAATATATAAAATGTGTCTGAGACAATTGATAGTGTCCAGAATATTATCGGTGTGTTTTCATGACCGTCTCGTTACGGATCCTTGCCTAGTCACATTTCATAAACCTAAAATGTCGCATATGCAAGTTAAATTTATTACCGCTGAGTCAGTACGTTAGGGTAAGGTCATGGGTTAGACGCAAACACGCGAACCAACGTAACCAACCAAATATCCGCACGATTACGGATTAAAACTCCACAGACACACGATCTTTTAACATTTCGTAATGAAAATACTGTCCATATTTGCTGGGAAACTTGTGGACAGATTTTAGCAGTTCCACTGACAAATGCACTGCAAACATAACCTCACTTCTAATCGCGTTTTGCACATACTGCTTCATAGGAAGACCTACTTCGTTGTCCAAATTTTCTGTCTTTGGTTTGAACACCTCAGCTTTCAGACAAATTTAACCTTCGTTCGTTTCAGTCCAACAGACCCAAATCCTTTAGTTTAGGTGTTCTCGATTTTTTCAAGACGTCGGATAACATTTACCTTTCATTGTCGATTTGTGAGCCTAATCTTTATAAACGAGGACAATTTATTGAAGCTTTATGGAGTGTAATTAAAATAAATCTGATACGTCCATCCATTATTCGATAATTTATTGAACCGAATCAGTCATTAGTGAAATTATTTACACTGCTTTTATGTCCTTAATCCGTCAATAGTGAGTTTAATTTCTGCTGTTGCAATTTGTATGCAATTCTCCAAGTGTAATGCGCGTAGTGTTCCTTTGTTTTACATTATTCATGAAGCTGTAAGGTTGCTCATAGCGATAATTACAGCCAAACACTAATTATATTAAGACAGTTTGTTTTGTGGTTATTTCAAGGCGGAAAAAATATTTTGAACAAAAAACAGGAACTGATTGATAACAGATTTCTTATTTATCCTTGAGTCGTTTTGAAAATTAACAAATTCCAGTTGTAAGTTTATTAGTCTGGCATTAGTTTCAACAGGAGAAGCAGAAGAAGACATTTATTAGTATATTTCTTGCCTTGAAGTTGGTAAATCTGTCAGTAGTTTCCACTTTAAGAGTCTTGACGTAGTTAGTATTAATTCTGACCTAACTCCATCTGCTAAATTTAAAAATTGTTATGAAGTTGGCTGCCTTCTGAGT
>NW_019060229.1:985390-1025618 GCF_000696155.1 Zootermopsis nevadensis
ATGCATTAAAACTGAATCCATTCAGCCTGGAATATGAAGTTAACGCCGAACGATTTCATCCTGGAGTTTACTTTTCATATGGAATTCCGTCAAAGCGACAGACTTACGCATTTAAATTAAACAGTCTGCTGTTTTAATGTTGAATTGGTGAACAAAGGGGAATACCCCGAAGTCATAATGCGGCGCACGACGCCATTTTATCCCCACGCAGTTCGGAATACCACTCTCGGACGAGAAATAGCAGGAACGAAATGGCATTTACATAATTTCTCTGTGGATTACGTGATAAAATAAATTAAAATATGAGAAACTAACACACACATGTTCTCAAGAGTTTCTAATTTTATAAATGTGTTTCTACTTTGTATGCGTTGATTGCAGGACTTAAGCCAACATAAAACGGATTAAATACCTAGAAATCGTGTGTTTTTTGTCCATCTGTTGTTCACTGGTCCACTCTAGCGCATGTTTTTTATCCAGAAACCCATCAATAAATTTAGAATACATTTTGTACTGGATGCCTATATTAAACTTTGCCTGTTGAATTTCATATTTCTTATTATTATTTATTTACTGCAATTGAGTTTTCATCCGGTGGCAGTGGTCCTTACACTATATAATTACAACTAAATACATATAATATAAACAAGTACACTCCATAGAACACCAAAACATTTTAAAAATGTCTTACACAAAATAAACTTTTCACACTGCAACTTTTAATGGACATCAAAGTTTTAAGTAAGACATTTCACAAAATTTTCAAAACCTTGATGTGAATCTAACGGCACGTTTTATTCTTTAATCGCTAATATCCTAAACAAAATAAACAAATTCTTCAAATTTAATGAAATATAATTTGGTTCTGAGACTTATTTAAAAGCCTTGCCTTTGTCCATTTTAATACATGTATGTTTGAAGTGCTGTGTCAGTGGAACCTTAAAGCAAAAAAGTCTAAAGGCAGTCGTTTTGTATCTCATCACAAAGTGCAGCCCAAGAAGAGCAGCTACATGTTTTGAGGTGAGGGTTTGATTCCATTGGTAGCAAAAGGGTTTGCAGTTCATTATGTCCCGTGCCTCATACTTCAAGCGGCGGTATTCCCAATGCGCCCGACGCCATACTGACAGTTCGACGACACGTACGTGAGTGGAGTCATGAGAGATCAACCTTCCCTTGCTCTCACCATCACGTCTCAACTTATTCCATAAAACGTCTAAAAATCAGATACTATTTCGAAACCTAATTTACTGCTTGTCAGCATGAATCGAACATTCTGTCAAGTTAGAGATAACACACTGTAAAGTTGGTCACATAAAAATACTGTTTCAGTGCTAAAATTTCTAATACATTAGTTGTTAAATTTCGATTGAAACCATTAAGTTATGAACGTAGTAACATGAACATCATGTATTTATTTTGTAGACGTGTGAATTATCGTTTCAACTCAGCTCAATAAATTACTTCTATCAACATAAATATAACTGTTATTATTATTATTGAGTGTTCTGTCTTACGACAGGTCCATTGCTCTGCCCAAAAAGAGCTCTCCAGTTGTCCCTATTCTCGGCTTCTCGCTTTTATTCCTGGAACGTCATCTTCTTTCCTTGTTTAAGGTCGTCGGTTAGCTGTATCAATCTTCTTCCTAGTCCTTTCTTTCCTTCAACCTGGCCTTCGGTGATATCACTCAGTAATCCATTTCTTCTCATAATATGTCCCAGCCAGTTGTTAGCTTTCCTTCGTGTAATCGCCTGCAGAATGCTTCTTTGCTCGTTGACTCTCCTCAATACTTCTTCGTTGGTCACTCGATCCGTCCACCTGATCTTCTCTATTCTTCTCCAACACCACATTTCGAAACTCTCCAGGTATTTCTGTTCCTTCTTCCTGAGTGTCCAAGTCTCTGCTCCATATGTAACACTTCACTAGTTTCTTCTTCATCTCCAAGCCCAACTTGCTAGTGAGAAGTATCCTCTTCTTGACGAAAGCTGCCTTGGCCATGGCTATCCTTGCTTTTACTTCCTTGGTGCATAGGGCGTCCGTCGTAAGAAATTTAAATTTGCATATTACTAAAAAAAGGTAGATTTTCGTAAGTAATTATTTTGCCTACGTTCTGACTGAACCATTACTACAAATTTTAACTTTCGCAAGAGCATGTCCGGTCAATTAATTTTTGTTCCAGCTGGTCATTGATAGTTAAATTTCGACTGTGCACATTTTGAATTCGTTTTTTAAAAAAACTGTACATCATTTCTTTAGAATTAATTGAATAAAAATTTACTTGGATATTATCCATCGTCTAGTAAACATAAAACGTAAAAATAACGTTTCGGAGATGGGACTCTATCTCCGTCTTCAGGTTCCTACACAGTTGGGCCCACTAGATAGAGCTAATCCCTATCTCCGGACCATTTCTTTAATATCACATTGTGACTAAACTGCATGATATGAAACACAATGGGGGATTCTTTCTGTGTACTTAAAGTACCCAGAATTTCACTTAGTCATACGTTACAAAACAAATTATTGTCTTGGTGTATTATGTTTTCATATTTTATTCATATGATCACATGATTACATATTATCTCTGTAGGATTATTAGCTTCTTACTGCATTACCTAAGAATGAAAATTTGCGTTTCCTGTTTCCCATGAATGTTTAAGTGCTTGTCCTTGCCTTGTTCACACAGACAAGTCTTCGCTCAGAATTCTGGACCTGAGTTTCTGGTTAACGAGCTACGACAGAATAATCGAAACTTAGAAGCATCTTTACCAATCATGAAAATTTACGTTTCTAGGATTTTCGGTTTTCACGACGGTGAGTCTGAAGATGGATGTCTTCTGGGTTGTTGCGCCGTGTAGTCTGGTAGAAGTTTATCGACGTTTCAGAGGCCCTTGCTGCCATCATCATTTCTTAAACGTTTAATCAACAAGGAGTACTCCACACAAGTTTCACCTTTTGGAAGTCACTGTATTTTCATATTTACAAATAAGAGGCTCTCTAATTTATTCTGTTAGATGGAATGTTATCATTGAAAATATCTGATATTCTGTTACTATCTGGGATCTAACGAAATGTACCAAATGACAGCATTTTGTCCATTACTGGACTATGGTAGCTATAGTTATTCAGAACTTTGAACAATATGAATAACAATTGTCTCAGGCGTGTGTCAGACCCAATGTGAGATACAGAACAATTTCACCTTACAAGAAATGAAATCGTCGATTTCATCTAAAGGTATCAAGTTATTACATTTTTAATTTCACATATGTTAAGGAAGGGGTTTTATGCATTAAACTCATTATCTTCGCCAGGATAGGTGGTCCCAGGACCGAAGTTTAAACGCGGGAACTCAGTGCAGTTATACCAGGTGATTCAAAAAGGACTTTACAACTTTGAAAGTGTATGGAAATTTATTCAGAAGGCTTACAGAATCGGTTGAGGTGTCATTTTGTAGTAAAACAAATCAAGTTTGACTCACGTTGTGCTGTAGTACCGAATTCCGTCACCGCGAGCGCAAGCGGCAGTGCATTTGAAAATGGCTCGAAAATTTTCTCATACCACAGTTAGACGAAGATGACCAAAAAGGGCGCATTCACTTCCAGCAAGACGGCGCACCACCTCACTACCTCACAGAAGTCCGGGATTTCCTCAATAACCGTTTCCCAGGTCGGTGGATTGGTCGAACAGGGTCGATAGCATGGCCACCTCGTTCTCCAGATTTGACACCTCTCGATTTTTTCTTATGGGGTTTCATTAAAGATCGTGTGTATGTTCCCCCCTTACCTGCCAATCTCACTGAGCTCAAAGCTCGAATCACCGCCGCAGTTGCAGAAGTGACACCTGATATGCTGGATCGTGTTTGACAAGAAATTGATTTCAGGTGGGATGTCTGCAGTATCACCAATGGCAATCACATCGAACCAAAATGACTGTTTGAGGTAAAACTTGATTTGGTTTGCTACAAAACGACACCTCAACCGATTCTGTAAACCTTCTGAATAAATTTCTATACACTTTCAAAGTTGTAAAGTCCTTTTTGAATCACTCTGTATAATAATCGTCACGATATTACGTGCTTGAGGGTAACTGTAAAATCATACAGCGTTGCAGCACGAACAGCGAAGAGCAGACACGTGAATACAGCCTCAGAATGCGTAGCGTAACAGAGCTGGCAACGTTGTACTGGTGACTTCAAGCCACGTGGAAACGGAACTGCGGGAGGGGGTGTTATGGTCGATCCGTGGCCTCGAAGCGTGCAATTTGCTGATGCCTACTCTAGATGTTGACTACAAAACAGACACTCGCCAGGAAATGCATTTCGCCGAAGCGTATGTTTGTACGTACAAAAATATCCGGTACCTGTTTCTAAAGACTGTTAGCTTTGTCTTGTATAATAAATGCGAATTATTGGTTATCCATGAATGAAATTTACAGGATACCTACAGAAATTAACATTTGTTACAGAATAGCAAAAATTATAATTGACATTTCTTTTGTGTGACGTACAATACTCCAGTCGATCTTTTGCCTTACACAGTAGGCACTGCCAGGTGGCGTTCATGCAGTAGGCCTGTTATGACATGCTGTGAATTTTAGTTTTATATTTTTAATATTTATTTGTGGTTTATTTAACGACGCTTTCGGTATCTTAGAACATGTCCTATAAGAGTGGTAGTAAAAAACTGAATTGTAAAGGATGTGGAATAAACCTGTCGTGACCTAATTTAATGTAGTATCTCGGAATTTGTCTGGATATATTTAATTCAGGCAAGTCTAATTATAATTATTTTTAAAAAACTTATTAGTTAGGGCAGAATGTTACAGTCGTGTTATTATTAGGAGCTAAATGTCTTTAGTATCTTCAGGTCACGTTATGCAAATAATGTGTTGGACATTTAATATTTTACACGATACCGATAAACTTAGGTCTACACGACATTTCGAGAGGTGACTGTTCCCATCATGAGATGACTAGTTATCATTATTCTGACAGATTTATTATTAAAACTATTTCGTCAAATGTTTACGGGCTATTGTTTACACAGTAGTGAAAATTTAGGTTTCATAAAGGTTGTAAATTTCTTGACTATTCCAGCTAGTATTAGATTCTCAATAAGAATTCAGTGACTATCGTATGGGTTCGATTTCAACCGTGGTTACTGTATTAGTGTAATGACAGTCAAATGACGCATATAGATGCTTAAAATTATCCCGAAACATCGTTTATATAAAACATATTTCAAACTATGGTTGGTACTCAACGTATAAACCATCGTTACAAATCTTTGGAGAATTATATTCTGGTAACTTTGATCTTGTTTAGTCTCTTGTGGAGGATTTATATTAAGTTAAACATCCACGCACTGTTAAGTACGACACTGGATGGAGACCAGCTGTCAGATTCACGCTCTGGCCGTTCTACCCGTCTCTGGATGGATTTCAGAGGTGGTCAGGGCATTGTGTGATGAGACTCGTATCTCAAAAAATTACTTAGTGATTGCCCTGTCATGGTACAGATCGTCGGTAAGCAAGTGGTATCGTGTTGTCTGACAAGAGGTAGCATGCAACCGAAATGTAATTTGCACGTTCTGTTACTGGAAGCAACGTGATTGGTCAACGCTGTTTATTTTTAAGTTTACTTAACTATAACAGACCTTAACGATATTCTGACAGGTGCACAAGGAATCCTGCTCGTGACGTATCATCAATATTAATTAATTTGAGTAACATGCAGTAGTCATAACGACTTGATGTACATAAGTAGGTCGTGTGAGTCAAGATGCTAACAGATACGTCTTTCCTCAGTGAAGTCTTTATGGACAATCAGCCGTTTTAGGTGACGTAAGAAACCGACGTTTCGATAGCCGTCTCGTCCTCATCATAAATTGTGCAGCTGATTGTTAAAGAAGACGTATTGGATTTAGTCGTCGTGAAATCTCTTGATGACACTTCTTTTGTTTCTTCTCAATGTCATATCATATATTTCTTGAGCACCCCATGAACGTTGTTGACATAATCAGGAAGATACTTAGTAAATAGGTAAGAAGTTTGATATTGCTTAATTCGTATCTTTATTTAAATAACTCACCATCGTAACGAACTTTTAGATTTATTGTTTGTGTTTTTGTAAATTTTTATTTATGCCTTGTTGAGGATTTAATTTATTTTTCCTGTTTATTTTAATTTTGTTTATTTTATTTCGAGTATATATAAAGACCTATCACAGTACACGTTTATATGCTCCCGTTTAATAACACAGTTGTGTACAGTCGTAAAATTTATTTGACATAAATCTAGAAAAGGTCTGTAAATCTGGATTTGATAAAAGCAAGTTGGCATCTTTAAATACCTCGGTATCGAGAGTCATTTTGTTGATAAAAAGACGTAGTTGCAAGTCTCAGGAATGCTTATTTTGCCAAACAAATATTTATTCTACAGTAATGTCTACATTTTACAAAAAGTGATTTTGCATTGCTTAAAAACCTTTCTTTCAGATTCTCTACCCTGACTTTGAATCGACGTTATGAAAGACAGATAGATCCACATTCATCAATTTGAAACAGCCTAGCCTATATTTATCAGGCTTTGAAGACACCGGGCCCCTAATATGTAGCCTAGGCCTATATATTTCCACTCAACTTTGTCAAAATTAGAAAGTGTCTCTCATTAGCGTCTAGTGAACATACCTACATTTCAAAGTGTGGCTATTATTTCTCTAAAATATAGAAAACTTATGGGCCTATAATTGTAATTTATTGTGTATTTCGTAATATTTTCTAACTTTCTGTATAACCTACATATTTAAAAGTTATGCACTGCAAACAGTAATTAGCTCGTATGATTTTGATCCCTTTTCGAAACTGTGATTGGTGGAGTCACGCACGACAGTCGCTCGTGAGTTTATTTCTCAGGTCACAAACGCCTACGCGATTCGTCTGTATCAGTGTATCGAAGTTGGTTAAAATGTGGACATGAATGAATGAATGAATTATAAATGAAGTAGTTTAAATAAACGTGAACACGTGAACTGATTGGGGATGTCGCACACGTTTCTTATAGCCAAGCCTACGACTTTGTTGAAAAGAAATTCTGTATATCAGCAGTGTAGCGAATGAAAATACAGTGTTTGTGAAGAGTCAAAATTGAGATGTTAACTCAGCTAGATACAATTTTTGCAATTCACACAAATCAGGGGTATATATGATTTGAGGTTTACACAGCTTTGAGTATGAAGATTTCTGTCTTCTGTGTTGTTGCGCCGTGTAGTCTGGCCGATGTTTACCAACGTTTCAGAGGTCATACTGCCTCCGTCATCAGAGTATGAAGATTTCTGTCTTCTGGGTTGTTGCGCTGTGTAGTCTGGTAGATGTTTACCAACGTTTCAGAGGTCATACTGCCTCCGTCATCAGAGTATGAAGATTTCTGTCTTCTGGGTTGTTGCGCTGTGTAGTCTGGTCGATGTTAACCAATGTTTCAGAGGTCATACTGCCTCCGTCTTCGGGGCGATGACCTCTGAAACGTTGGTAAACATCTACCATACTACACTGCGCAACAACCCAGAAGACAGAAATCTTCAAATCAGGGGTACCCAAACCGAACAATCCCTATATAAAATTTACCTTTGTGTATTTGAAACATTACGTACTTTATATTTAGCTACAAGCTATATGGTCATTTACATAAGCCCTCAATGAAGGACAACCATAAAACAAATTAAACTAATAAAAATGCTTCATAACTGTCTCATAAAGAGTTGTAAAAATTATGTAAAACTTAGGCCTATGTAAAGAATAAATAAGTAAGTTAAAAGTGGCCTTTGAAGGTAATTACATTTAATAAACCCTATACATTATAACCTTTATAAATTAGAATAGCCTTATGTCAAGTTTAACCGAAATGTAACAAATAATTAGAAAGGCATTAGATCCATTACCATGACTTAAACCGAATGAAATTTCTAAGTAATAATATTTTTATATAAAGTCGTATCAAAATATATCGAAGCGTTCAGAATAATATGTGAGACTTAATTTAGACCCTAAATAATGCGCTCGTTATTAGTAAATCAAACTAGAATTGCCCGTGTGAGTTTGTAGATTTAGTACACAGAGTTTAAGTTATGTGCAATACGTATATTGAGCAGTTCTGGTGTTTTTATTGGCGTAAGGTTGGTATGGAAGGATATCTTTTTTTTTTCGTTATGATATATGCATTAATACTCAATATAAAATACTAAATGCACTTTTAAAAGAATGCATTATCCCCAAGCTAGTTTATAAATGACTTATTATTATTTTATATTATAAAGAATTTAATTATTAATAATATATGATGCACCTATTAGATTTTTATTGGTTGCTACATTCGGTCATTTTGGGGTGAAATACTTCCAGACCACAACCGCTTCCTTCCATATCCTTTTCAACTTGTTATTCATTATTCATTCTATAATTCGACACTATATAATCTGAGTCACTGGCAATTTTCTTAAATAAACCACAAATAAATATAATGCAGTCCGTCTTGCGTCGTTCATCAAAAGTTGTTCCCTGAAGTAAAAACCCACAGATAATTTATATAAGCGACTCAGAACTTTTAGAAGATTTTGGTGCCCCTGAAATATAATTCGGCAGAGATAAAACTATTAATTACTTTCTTTTGTTTCTTTAATGTAGAGAAAAAATTCCAATCAGTTTCCAGAAAATGTGTTGAGAAATCTAAATATCACTTTCTCTGTTAAAGTCAGCGCAGTGTGTACAGACAACCTAGATCATTTTTTAAGTACACGCTTGAGTGTGATATTTAATTGGAATATTTCTGCGCCCTCTGTATGAGAATAGACCTGTAAAAATTCCTTATATTTCTCTTAACAGTGTCTGCCAAAGTGTTCGGAGTTTAGAGACTGGGGGATTTTCTCTGCAAACCTTGAACATGATAATGGACCTTGGATGCGATTCGGTTGTCTAAAAGAATGAGGGGGTACAAAGGTCACTGGATGCAGGCCGATATTTGTCAACCTGTCACGCTTAAGGAATGCTCATTTCATTATTACTGCCCGCGGCTGACGAAGTTCAGTTGCTCTAACATTGCAGCAAGTAATTAATTAGGTTGACAGGCGGCTTTGTTTCAAGTGACTTCCAGCAATGAATCAGCAGAGTGCGGGACCACACCTCGTCCAGATTGAAACGTGTAATCTAATCGAGATCAGTTTTTGCGAATCGCTTTCTGCCTCCGCAGAACTGGACTTACTTTTCGCCTTATTTCAGTAACTATAGAAACTGGAGACCTAAAATTTCCACGTTAACACTGAAACCGGAATTAGGGTTGAGAGAATCCTGTAAATAACAGACCTGTGGCGTTTCGTCTGTGTGTTCATCCATACTGCGCTTTCAGATTTGTTCATATCTGTCTGTAATATGAGTATTGTTTCTTTCTATTCATAAATGTGTACATAAATAAAAATAGATAATTATTAAAAATATTAAAAATATATTAAAATTGGCCGTCAATCACAAATAAGATAATTAAAAGTTCCTTATCGAGTACTCGATTTACATGTGGAACATTTACGACATGTTTCGGCTATATATAGCCGTCATCAGGTGTTATATTATAAACTTTTTACTGAATTACTGATTTTTACTGATATTTAATGATGATTTTCAGTTCTCATTTTTCTTATCGTGTTCTCGTCCTCCATATTTTATCTTCATCGGTTGTTGTGTCGCCTGTCACTATTTGTGATTGACGGCCAATTTTAATATATTTTTAATATTTTTAATACTTATAAATCACAATATGACGCATCTACAATATCTTAAAAATAGATAAATCAAACATATCCAGTATTGAGTATATGTCCTAATACAGACATGGATTATTCTAAAAAGGTCAAAACCTAAACGTTATTGTTATAATTAAGTTGAACAATAAATAAAATACAGTGCATAATAATAATTTAATTCAATTAATTTATTTAAGTGCTTGACAACAGCCAAGTGCTGACAACAGTACAGGATAAAATATAATAATAATAAAAGTAAAATATTACAAATACAAAAACAAACAAATAAATGAAACTAAATATATATATGTACCATATTAATAATAATAATTTAATTAATTTATTGCTTAATAATTCATAATGAGCTAAATAATATACCTAAGTATTATAATAATTAAATTAAAATCAGTTAAATTATAAACAGTACATAGATAACATACAAAATAAAATATTAATACTAAATAAAAACAATAAACAATAAAAACAGAAAATCTTACAAAATTAAGAACCCAAAATATGGACAAAAGAGAAACATTTAAATACAATAATTTTCTCAGTTTAACTGTTAATTGCAAGTAAATGGGCTAGATAAAATGCCTAAGCAAAATATACTCCTTGTTATAGATGTCGATGCGCTAATAATAATAATTTTAATGTAATTTTGTTAAAAAGAAATATTTTCTCACTCTCTCTGCAGTCAAACTTATGCTCCCAAGGAATGATGGGGCAGATTGTGGTTTGTAGACATGATAATATGCATTACAGACAAGCAGAGAAGTGCTATGTAGATATTTAATTGAAAACGCAAACTCCAGTAAACCGCACAAAGCACTATAAATCTAGGAACAATAGCCACTCCTCTTCTGCTGAACTACAAAGCCCTGATTGTAAGATTGCACAGAAAGAAAGCAAAGCGCCACATGGCAAACACTCATTCTAGCTTTTACTCACACTTAAGTGGGTTACATTTGTATAGAAACAGAAAGGGACGTGTTTTCCATTCAGGATTAAGTAGGTCTAGTGCGTCGGAAGAAATACATAAAACACACGCTAAAATAACAAACAGAATGAGATAAATACCGAAGATTTTCCTCCACAATAATCAGTAACAATAATCAGCACTTATTACCATGTAATACGCAGAAATTTAGGCACATTGACCATCAGTTAGCGCGAAAATATAAACCACGGAGCAGAATACATTCAAAATTACGAATATATAGGTAGCCATAAGCAATTTGTTAAAATTATCATTTGGCATTTGATTTAAATTGTGAAATATTCAGCAATAAATTAAATAACTAAGCAAAAAACTCCCAGCCAATGAAAGATGTGTATGGAATAACCCAAATAACAGTTACAGTCCTAAGAGAATAAATATTAAATATTAGTGATAATGTACATAATCGTGTCCAGAAGATATTAAGATAGCGTCTTTATATTACATTACAACAGAGAATATTTCAAACGAAATCAATTCAACACATTACACGAAGCTATTTTACATATGGTCCAACGTTGAACATTCCGTTTCAGCTAATTTTATCTTTCTTGTTTTTGTGTTTTTTGCATATTGCGTAGTCTAAGTAGAATGTTTTGTGTTAAAGGTTCTTTTACATCTGTTGCTGTGTGCTCAGTTTATTTATACTGTCACCATAATAACGGCCGAAGTCACAGCCCACATAAATATCACGTCTGTCAAAATTTCTACTAACAATAAAGTAATATATTTCGTATACTAACCATGGAAATTTCTGTCACAAATGTAAAGTCTCCACAAGCTTTTCGCCAGGTGTTGCATAATTTTCAAATATGGCGTAGTGAAAATCCACAAGTTTTAGTCAAACTGAGTTTACAGATTCCAAAACAAACGTGCGATGCGCCCCGACTTCCGATTTCGTCATTGAAGTCTCAATCTTTGCGGAAGCCCCTTCCACGCCAACATTGTGACCCATCTTCTGGATGAGGTCCCTCCACGTGGCCTTCTAGGTCTCAGACTTGACCGCTCTTAAATTTTTTGTCCGGGGGTACACAAAGGTCATTATCGATGGTTAGGATTGGGGCTGACCAGCGTCGCTGAAGAATTATTCCTTGCGAATCAATCACACCGGAGACGCTCATAGCATCTGGCAAAAGACAGAATATCGCTTTGAAGTTTGTAGCGTCACAAAGGTTTGGACTGATCGTTCATAAGTGCCTGTTATTCAGTAGAATATTTCAGTGGAAGTTGATCCCCTAACGACGCTGTCATGTGTTACAGCCTGAAGCCGCCACCGAAGGACGGCGTGACGAAGAGTAACCCCAGTAAGAGACATCGCGAGCGGCTAAACGCAGAGTTGGACACTTTGGCCAGTCTCTTGCCCTTCGAGCAGAATATCTTGTCCAAGTTGGATCGTCTCTCGATTCTCCGGCTATCCGTCAGTTACCTGCGCACTAAGAGCTACTTTCAAGGTAAGAGCATATTTTTCAGTAATTGACATCTTTGATAATAGCAGAAATTGATGATTAATAGAACTTTCGTCTGTTGAAATATATGGTACCTCATATAGGATGGAATTTTTAGTTAAATTTTCGTTGTTTTTTTTTATGTAACTCACTGACATTTTAAATCGACAAAGACAACTTATTCAGAAGACAGTCAGCTTTAGACTCACCGCCGTGGAAACCTCAAATACTACATAACTTATTTGCTTTTATAATAAGCTTATTTGCATAATTTACCCACATTCACGTAGATTCTGCACTTGGAACATTCTGTATAACACCAGTCATTCTAAATCAGGTAAAAACAGCTTTGGGCATACTGATATTTAAATTACAATACTACTTGTAATTTTCTCGAAAGGCTTAAAACAATTTAAATAACAGAATATTATCTTTAAAAATGTATATTGCCTTTACTTACGACAAATATTTACACATTTTTCTCCCTAATAACCAATTAAAACGTGCCCCATTATTTTCTATATTGGACTCAGTTCGGTATTTTAATACTTTTAATAAATAAAAGTAGTTTTATCCTACCAAGAAATTAAACTATATATTAGTAATATATTTATTAAAAAAAACTATATATGTTTATGCGCTTAGTTTGTATCCGTTTGGAATACATTACCCCAATTTTTACGGTATGGGTTTATCTTTATCAGCTGACGTCACAAATAACATTGTGACCCGCTTAAAGTATTTTTTTTTCACAAATGAGAACACTGGCCACTTGCGTACAAACCCAGAAATTTTCTATGGGCTGGATATCATTCTCATCTCCCCAGTTTTATTACGAGCTGGGTGTAGGTATAAGAATATTTAATTCGAAATATGAACAGATATGCGCTGTAATGTGACCTGAATCTACGTACACGCAACGCGCTCATTAATATCACAAAAAGTTCAAATGGGTGGCACAGTTTTGGAGATTAATTTAAATTAAAAGTCTCCGCATAACTTCTTAAATCTAAATATCAAGTATATTGTACCGTTTGCTCAGAGTAACTTAAAGTAGTTCATGTAATTGAGATCTTACTTTGTAAAATAGTTGAGCTGATGGATTTTTCTTTAATTTAAAAAAAAATCACAGATGCAGATTAAACTTAATAGTTTGTATTGAGGTTATTCATATCAAATGCGTCATGCGAGAAGGGTGTATTAACAAAATAAATGATTTAGACATATTTCGTTTGACAAATAAACATTATTCGTGTTCATACATACCAATGTATAGTAACTATTTCTCTATAGAGCACCATCAGAGTTACGCCCTTCTGGCATGACATACAACCCAGTTTTATGTTGTTAGTCTAAGTACCTCCAATTATGCAAATATTTTGATACGCCCTTCTGGCATGATGCCATGAACGTTCTTAACAGAAATATGACTTAGTAAATGAGTATATATCTGCATCATGTGAAAGTTAGTTTGATGTCTAAAGATGGATGTTTTCGGGATTGTTGCGCCGTGTAGTCTGGTAGACGTTCACCGTCGTTTCAGAAATGATGTTGCCTCCATCGTCCTGATGATGGCAGCAGCGATTACCTCCGAAACGTCTGAAAATTGCTACCAGATTACACGGTGCTACAACCCAGAATACAGCCATCTTACCTAGTCTGATGTTTGTATGGTTGTTGCTAGCAATGCCATATTTAAATTAACACGTACCTCCAAAGAAATGTTGAATTTGCGCTTTGTATAGTCTCCTGACTTCATGTTTGCCGTGTTTCGCTGTTTGATCAGAAAATTTCAAGGCAATTAAGTAGCCTATAATTAATTCTTCTCGGGCTACTAGTCGTGTAAGGTGGCGTAATGAAGAAAATACCAAAGTTTCGAGAAATATTTTTGTCCTCGTACTCAGGGTACTGTCAGAATCCTGAGGACGAGAAGAATTTATTACGTCTCTCTTTTGTTCTCCTGTTGCGTAATTTTAGTAAGTTAAATGAAATAGATTCAAAGAGAATAGGCAAAGGGAGAAAAGATGGTGGAAGGAAAATATGAATTAAATAATGCTAGTTGATCGTGCAAAAATATATACGGAAACATCATACCCCGTTGAATTTCAACGGGATTTCTGCACGAGTACTATACAGGTATGCCCACATAAAATACCGCGGTATAACCTCAGTGACTCAAATCAAAAAACACTCAGCAAATGTTCCATTCTGTTAACGGCAGCTTCGCCCTTAAACAGGTCTGGTTATTTTTAATGAGCTGTAAAATTGAAATAATTGCTCGTTTGCCGTTTATGCCTTAATGCTAGAAGTTTCTTCACCGAATTTTTTGTGTTATGTCGTTATTGGAGTGGAAATAGGGATACGAAAGTGCTGATTAACCGTCTGTCACTGCTTGAGCGTGTATTTCAGCGGACAATGATTTTATTCTCTGTGTTGAACGTATAGGATAATTGGTCCATTGCCTTTAGGAATAATAATTAAACAACCACAAAGTTATTCTTTCAAACTCTGCATTCTCGATCAATGTTATCTTTTTCTCAGTTGAATTAGAAGTCTTATAAAAACAGTTATAAATCATAAAGCTATCAAAATTACAATATAATAATTGTTTTTATTTACATTAACCCAACATTTTTCGATCGTCGAAGCGGCCATCATCAGGGATATAATAAATCAGTATTTTGGCGTAAAAACCAAAGTTAATAAGCCTATATAGTACTGTATATTTCTTGTACCATCTTGTCTATTTTAAAATTAAGTGGATATAGAACAGATAAAATTTTATATGTTAGTTATGTCTTGATATTAGAGTAATCTAAAGTGGCATTAAAATTTCAAAAAACAGTCTTTTTTCATTTTTATGCATTATTTCCACAGAGAATATAAAAATTAAAATTAAGTTTGCCTAAATATTTGCAATAAATCCATCCCTTATCTTTTCTTAATTAAATAACATAATATAATTCATGTACCACAGTCTCATTTATGATCTTATACCGATGTTGTGATAACTCTTGAGTTATACAGAGGTACTTAATAAAAGTATTAATATTAAAATTAAGCACATCGGCTGAGGCCTGAATCAGTAACCATAAATGACAGAATTTTATCGATAAATGGCTTCATATTTAAGAAGCAAAAAAGTGGGAAACGGTCTCCTTTAAGCGCGTAGCCTGTAAATAACAGGATCTCTGTTATTTTTACTGCCTTCTCTATCCATTCCTTCAAGCATTTTGATGGATGTTAAAGAGTGGCAATTAGGGCGGTGATGTATCCATGACAACCATAGACGAAAAATGATGAATTTTTTTTACAGTTTTTATGTCTCTGCATATGTTTCTCGTGTTTTAAATTTAATTTAATCCTCCTTATGTAAGGGCTTTGTGTGTGAAATAGCCGTGAATCTACTTTAATATGGGGTATTAATTTCACTACTAAGTATATAATTTGCTTATTAGTATTCAAGGATTCAAATAATATGGTTCTTTTCCAGGATTTTTTATATAAATGGCCCATGGCCGTGGATCGAATTCGGTACTTATTGACCGGGATTCTTCTATCTGAATATAAGCTTCATTAAATAAATCTTATTTTTTACTGTATTATAAAATTATAGTATCTTCTAAAAGTGAAAGCACTACTGAATTATATCCAGACTGAGCGAGGAATTCTTTAAAGTTTGGGAACATGTTTTATGGTGTTTTCCGAACGCATCCGATACGGTGTTGAATAAGTCGATATGAAATCGATTATTATTCACGCATATTAACACAAACATTGTCATTTTAAACATTAAGAAATTTCTAAGCAATAATGCAACTTTGCCTGGGGGAAAAGTCATTCGTTAGTAATTATAGAAATTTTAAGTTCGTTTATACATTTCTTGGTCCTATTTATTTATTAATTGACGTTGTTTGATAGACTACACAGCGTGAAGTGGTAAGATGGTAAACAATGAACTGTGTAAGATGTTAAGCGAAACTGTTATTGCTCTGGTATTTGTTTGAAGTGATTTAAAAATCCACAGAACAGAGTTCTTCTTGACAAGCTGATAACTGCTTATATTGGTTAAGAAATTTCGCACCATTTATATGATAGAATTATAACCGGAATGTGGTGTGATTGTGAGCACAACACTGAAATACGTACTGTGTCATTTGAATTCATTTACAACTCCCACACAATGTTTTTTAGACTCATTTAAACATTCATTTTCCATGCCTAGGTCTCCAAAGTGGTCTCTTTCTCTCAGTTTTCCAGACTAACATATATTATCTATTTCTCCATGCGTGCTCCATGTTCGACCCATCTTATTCATCTTACTTAGGCTGCTCTAATTTTATTTCGTAAGGAGAAAATTTAGTAAGTTTCTATTTATGTATTAAGTTCAATAATTTGTGGTCTCTCTTTATTCTTTCTTAATTCGTAAATATTCTCTTTGGTACTTTATTCTCAAATACATTATTTACTTATGTTGTTGGTGGATTTAATGAATAATAAGAAAGGAATAAATGCATAGAAAATTGTGTTTTGATACCATTGGAAGAGGGTTTGGTAGACCCAAGTGTTGATAGCAGAAAAACATGTTGAAAAGTGTGAAATTCATACGCGGAATATTCGCGATTCTTAGTGACAACAGAAATTAACTTGGCATCAATAAGAACACGTAATTTCCTTATTAGCGAATAAAAATGATTTTGCCGAAGGAATATCTCAGTACGTTGTTTGCGCCAGGACTGCTTGGAACATTTAAAAGCGATGTGTTTACCTCAAGACCTCACAGCTTCTTTCGTGTCTTCAACCTTGTCTGCCCAGCTGGCATCCCTTCCCCAGTTCAGGCAGGTAACGTATCGTGCTGCACTCTAGACTGAACCTCACGTCACAGAATGATGAATCATGGGAATGTCGACAAGCCTGTCTCTCTCTCTCGCTCCTGCAATTCCGCCAAACGACATGTTTTACTTTGAGGACTGTCTGTGGCTTACGAACACTCTCATTAATAAGTAAACAGTAAGATGGACTACGCGGACAAATTATATCAAGGTGTGTTCACAGCAAAAGTTGTATCTTCTATCAAAAGACGCGTCCCTTCAACATAACCTAAAAGCACAACACACGTTTTCAATTGGCCACTAAGTTCAAGCCCGTGAAGGGTAAACCAGGAAAATAAGTATCACGATTGAGCTAACTAAGACATTTCGAAAAAACACTTTCTTATCGTGTAAGTTATTTTAAAACAACCCAAATTTTTAATAAAGATATTCCACTATTAATGTATCAATTATAAATTCAAAAATTAGGAAATTTACACACACCAAGCAATCTTGGAGCGTTCGACAAGATTTGACCTTCGACTTTTGAGAATGACACCAGTATTGTCAGATAAAGACTCCTCATGTGGTCACGTGGGACACTGACTTACCGGGGATTCACCACGCGGGGATTCCCACTATCCATTGATTTCTTGTACACCGTTATTTATTTTCCTACAACCCCTGAATATGAAATTAAATGAGACTTCTTTCAACAGTAGCAAAAACGACAAAATCTGCATAAATACTCGAAGTTTGTCGAATCGTTTGTTATCGACTCAATACATTAACTTTGCTTTGGAAATGAACTTTGTACAGTAAGCGAAGCTTCCTCGATAGTATTTCATTTTATTACACTGATACTTAACGTGGGCTAACGGACCGTGCAAGTTGTGTGTGTCCAAGAACTTGTATGTGGATTTCTAGTTTTCTTATCGCTCCTAAAAATTGTCTCTCCTTTATTTATTCAGAGCAGGAGCGAAACTGTAATTGTCACTAGAAGGACGTAATTTACGAAGACCACTTAAAGAGGAACACTGCGCGTTTGTTGATTAGTATCATTTGAGAAATGAGGCTATAACATTTCTTTAATTGTTCGATACTTCGTTTCTCTGTTTTTAAAATGAGAACGCCCATTTCACTTGTGCAGAACCTTTGTGCCCATATCGAAAACACTTTTTTTATTTTAATTGTCGGATCAGGTGGGCTCAGGGTCTGCCCGTTGTAAATGTGGTTTATACTGCAGAATCCTAAATTGTAGATTCGTAGTGTGAAACAGACCTAGTTAACTGCGTTGATATATCTGAGACGCCCCAGACTTCAATGTAGTTTTAATTATGTCAGATCTTTTCGTCTTTAACAAAGGACAAATGTCTCCTAAATTGTAGTTCGTAATACACTGCGATGTTCTTCAGAGCCACAGAATGGCTCCCTTACAGTCATTTTCTGTCCTATATTCTTTCATCTGCAACGAGGAAATCTGGGTATTGTCGGATTTCGTTAACAAAACTTTGGCCATCGGTGTAATTACATCCTGAATTCCATTGCCAGTAACAGCCTGGCGACTACGTCCTTTAGCTCCGTAGAAAAAAGTATTAGACCTATCCATGAAAATTACATTGTAGGAAAAAATTTGCATAAAAGTGTACGTGAGCCTATATTTGTACGTTCACATTAGCGTATTAAATCGTTTATTCAAAATTTAAAAGTGAAACTATTTAAGATGAGAATTTGGAGTCATTTTTTAATCCTTACAAATAACTTTTGCCCCCCAAAACGTTGTGGTTGAATAAAGGAATTCGTATAGGGGAGGAAGGTGTTATGAAATGTCAGAAAAATATTATGAAATATTATGAAATATATTAAATTTATATTTAATACGTTTATAACTCCATTTTCATCTAAGCTTATGGTCAGAATGTTTTTAACTAAATTTCCTTCCGTAAGTCCGATGCTGTACAGCCAAGTATCAGAAAGCGGTTGGCTTTCTGCAGTTGCAGACTTCGTCATGTCCGGTTCCTTCGATCGCGGCAGATGTCAAAGTTGTTGTTACGGGCACATGGCTGTCTGTAGCCTGAGGTAGCTTGCACAGAATTACAGTTCAACCCATGTGAAACAAGGAGTAGACTTTCATTTTTTTCTTTTGTTTAAAATCCGAACTGCTTTACTATAAGGCAGGACCGTGCGACTAAATTTTGAGGCCCTATTTCTCCATCGGGTGAACAACATTGTCGACGATGTGATCTCTTGTGTATCGGCATAGTCTTGATGTAAGGTGCATGTTCGACTGCATGATTGGCTTTATCAGGTCAGAGAACGCTGTCCTGTGCTGTAGTTTATGAAGGAGCTAAATGGCCAACTGCGAATCAGTCTTCAAGTTCTGCGGGTACATACGAGGTGCGATCGGAAAGTTTCAAGACTGTGTCAAAAGAGGGCGAACCGGATGTAGTACGAACTTCTGCCTTTAGGGGGTGCAGCCTACATTCATAGTGAATCAGTGTGCATCAAATTTTGCCAAAGACTCGCCAAAACGGCTACGGAAACCTATGAAATGCTAAAGCAAGCATTTGGGGAGTCCGCAATGGGTCGTGCACAAACTTTTGTGAGGCATTCCGACTTGTGCGACATTGTTGGGATAGGCTATGGGGCCTGTCAGCTGATTCTAAAGGAAGAACTCCACATGCGACGCATCGCAGCCAAGTTTGTGCCAAGGCTCCTGTCTGAGGACCAGAAGCAGAATCGACTTTTCGTTTGTCAGGAGCTCAAAGATCTTGCAAGAACCGACCCCAGCTTCCTTTCTAAGCTCCGTGTGACTTCTTCTTCTTCCCAAAGATGAAAATTCAGCTAAAGAGAAGGAGATTTTAGACGATAGAAGAGATTCAGGCAGAATTGCAGATGGTGCTTGACAGGCTGACAAAGAAAGATTTCCAGGGATGCTTCCAGGCTTGGCAGCGGCGCTGGGATCGTTGTGTTCACTCCCAGGGGAACTACTTCGAGGGTGATGGATGAATTTAATACCTGAGGTAAGTGTACGGGTTTTTATACGCGCAGTCTGGAAACTTTCCGATCGCACCTCGTATCTGTTGATAACCAACATAAATAAGAGTAAGGATGCAAGTCTAAGTACTACTCAAATTCGACTCTTGACAAAAATACGTGGTAAAACAATAGATATAATTGGTCATTGAAAATGGCTGTCTTCTGAGTTGTTGTGCCGTGTAGTCTGGTAAAAGTCTATCAATATTTCGGAGGTACTTTCTGCCTCCTTCATCAGGGCGATGAGTTTATGAAAGCATCAAGTACCTCTGAAATGTCAATAAATGTCTACCAGACTACACGGCGCAAAACACAAAAGACAGCCTTGTTCTTATTCACCGCCTTGAAAACCTCAAATCCCACAACGACTGAAAGATTTAAGTTAAAAACCCACTGGCTGAAGGCGTCGATTCAGCAGTGAAAATCTACAGATATCAAGTTGCATGACGGGTGGGCAGTGCCTTCTAAATGGATGTTACGTGAGAATGTGAACAGGATTCATCAGATTCGATAAAAGAGCCAATGGTAGGCTGTTGTGAACACAGTAATGAACATTTATAAAAGACTGTATAAAGTGTGGGTAATTTCCTGGCTAGCTCAAACTTGAAGAAAGACGTAAACGAAATCAGTAAAATATATTTGGTTGTCTTTTTTACTGGGTAAATTCTTTCTTACGTAAAAGTTATACATAAGCAATGCTCACGTATATTAAAGCTAGGGATAATAACAGGGTAGCCCATTTATATTGTAAGACGAGACATTTTAAGTCGCTGAATATCAAACTATTCCTGGAAGTAGATAAATTTCTTAGGTTAGTGACTTAAATTTCTCAATAGTCTTATCTGAAAGGAAATACTGATTTTTTTAATGTCCTTGACATAGTTTCCCTGCCTTAAGACTCCAGATCCTTTGTTACTGTAAAAGCTGAGGTTTGTTAATTTGTTACCTGTCGAAATGTAAAAAAACTAATAAATAGTCTAATAGGTGTATGATACGTGAAAACTGTCAATTAACTACAAGTAGCGAAATAGTTCTTGATAAACTAAAAGTAGCATACAGAATTTTTACACACCATACATTATTTTTCGCCATAAATTAAATTAAATTTACTAAATACTATTAATTTCTATAATAATAATGACTGAAATATTACATTTATTACAATAAAGTGTCTTACCTTTATACGAGATGATCATATAGCTCGGAACGCTTACCTCGATAGACTGAACTTGAATCAACCACGCGATTATATCCAAAGTTACATAACGTCGAATTAAGCTCGGTTGATATCAAATATTAGCCTTACATTACTAATGAACCAAGTTACGTGCTCTGTAAATTATACACAGAAGCAAAGAAAAAATAAAGCTTACGTTTAACAAACACATTTCAATCTAGATTTCTAAGAAAATTAATCATAAAAAATAAAAGCTCTCGTTTAACTGCAGTCAACAACATGAGAGCTGTTCTATAAAATTCCACTTGGTCACAGATACAAGGCAACTTAAGAGGTGCTCATTTCATGTAAAATCCTCGTATTTACATACATTCTCCTGTGAGATTACTGCTCTCGAAATAGCCGAGGTGGTTCGGATAGTACAGTAGAATGCTCATTTCATTTTATTTGTATGGATAATAATCTAATTTGTGGTCTCATATTTGAAATAAAGAGATAACAAGAAGTGATTTACTTTATTAACTTTCTCTGCGTTAAGCTTCAAACAGTTTACATCACAGAACGTATTTTATAACTTTGCAGTAATCAGTAGGTCGATGAACCTAATCCTGTCTGTTAAATAATGAGTTGCATTAGTCCAGTCCATCAATATAACGAAGGATACAGGTGTCCAGTGTTAACCTCGCCTCGTCCTGCCAAACATTCCACTAACACAGTCATCGGCAGCTCTAACCACTCATTCCTGAACCATTCACTTGGGTTTTTCACTCGCCGCCAGCTCCTGGTGCCGACACAAGGAAGTCAGCTCTGATCAGCGTTTTCGTAATCAAATTGTACGAGACAAAATTTCGAACTAATCTAACTTCACAGAGAAATAAATCGCACAATGTCGTTTGCATTTGAGAATCGAAAACAGTGACTAACAAACTGTCTGAAGTTGTCAGTCAAGAAATTTCCTTTCCCTTTATGGAAACCTAATCTTAGACAGGTTAATACAATCCACTTCCTAATATATTTCATACTGATCCATTTTAATATTATCCTCACAACTACGTCTATGTCTTCCTAGTAGTGTCTATCCTAGTGACCTTCCATTTTTTTGTATTTTCCATCACCTCGTGCATGCTACATGTCCCATCCATCCAAACGCTAGTAATCCTGCCACATTTAAATCACATTCTGTTAAATCTTTATCTGTTTTGAATACTTGTCCAATTGACATGTTGCTTCGTGTATTTTGGACACAATAAGGCATTTTGTATACATATCAACACTTGTAGGACTGTCCGTTGCGAGGCATGTTGAATTGACAATATATTTAGTAGCCTATATAAAGGTCTGTTGTTAATATTATATCTCCATTAAGATGTAAATGATACTAGACATTCCAATAAAAGTGTACTAAAAGAATTTGAAGATACTTTCTGTTTTAAATGAATAACGAGATATTTACAACATAAGGCACGTAGGAAAATGTATATTAAAATTAATATTAATCTGTTACAATATTTATAAGTGTTATGTAATAAAATGCTTAGCACCACACCAAAATATTTTCAAGATATTCGTCGTTGGGTTAATACGATGTGTGAAGCTGATCTATCACTTCTTGACATAACGACTGATTTTAAATTTGCGTCTTACCCGCGTATCTCGTTTCTGGAGACATAGGCCGTTCCTGCTCCAAGTATTATAGCTCCTCATTCTTGCTAGCATCGGGTCTCAGATCTCTGGAGCTGTCGCCCGTCTGAACCTCGGCTACTATCAGCTAAAGATTTATGGAGACCGAAGGCCCAGATTCATTACCGGTAAAGTTTAACTACCACAAGCAAGGATGCAGGTCGCGAACCCTTCGACTCCCCAAGTAATTGGCTAATCCTTTTGTCTGTGTGGAATCCATACGTGAATAGTCTTCTAATTCTATTCTATGATAAAAGACTCTTGTCATTACGTTGTATATGTCTTCTTCAGAAAGGCTGTGGCTGGTAAAGTTGACGGTAGCAGGCGTGTGATTGAATGGCACATGTAGCACGAATCGCGGAAATAGGCCATTACACGTGTTTCAGTCGAAGATATAAACTCAGAAGACGTGAATGTTCATAGAAGGATAATTTTAAAAGGGATGTGAAGATATGAAGTTTATAGAAGTAATTGATTGTCCGTGAGTAATTCGTCGCCCTGATGATGGAGGCAGCAAGGACCTCTGAAACGGTGGTAAAATACTAAAAGACTGCATGGTGACTTTAGGTGTTTCTCTTATATTTTACTAAGCTTGTATTTCGTTATTTGGTTTCAAGCAATTTTCCTCCCTAATCGATACATTGTCTTCGGATTTTAAATTGGTTGACGGATATTGTTTGACAAAGTATGTTCGTGGTACCTGCATAAATAATCTTCAGTCATTAAATATTGTCACGTAATTACAATAGAACCTACTTACTTTAACAGAATATAGCCCTTTTGAATAATAGAACATTTAAAAATAGGACGCGGCAAGGTGTGAAAATTTCGACTATGGCCGCCACCAGCATTTTGTATTGTTACTAAAGCCGGATCACCGATTTAAATATAACTTAAAATAAAGCGATAAATAAGCCAGCAAACACCGTGGAGAAGGTGGAGTGACCTCTACGGCCGGAAATGGCATTAATGCGTATTAATATCACACTATATAAAAATTATATTTTTTATTTATTGTAGTAATTATAATAACTTTTATAATAATAAAATTAAATTAAATTACATAATTAAAAAGTAGATAATTAAATTAAACGGTGCTAATTAAATGTAGCCTGGGTTGGACTATTAATCTGTATTAACAATTTATAAACATTAGTGTCAATGTAGCATATGACAGTGGCATGCTACAGTTTATGGTACTGATTTTCATTGTTGTCATTCTAAAAACACGAGACTGAGGGTTCAATTAATAAAATTTTTGCAAACAGGGTTCCATTTTGAAAAGTTACCTGTTACGTACCTGCCTTGATTGGTTTTCTCGGCCTCAAAAGGGAGGAGGGGGTCAGAGAACTCCATTAGCCTGTCACAAAGCACCTCATCTAATTAGGTGCGACAGATAATTAATGGGGACAGATGCTCTTTTGTTTTACTGCCGATAAGTGTGCTACAGTGCGGGGTTTGCATCTCGAGGAATCGCCCATTTGTGATATAATACAAATGACTACATATAAACAATCAAATTAATTCTGAGCTTGTCTTATAAATCAGTCAGTTCGTGTTAAAATAAATGAAGTTAAATTCGTAAAATTCGAAGTTTGAAACTCCGTCCATCCTGATGCAGGCAGCGCTGCGAAGTTCTTATATCAGCTGTTCGCTCTCCTGTGTAGAAGTTCCACCGTCTCTGTATTTGTAACCATTAACACACAAAACACGGCTCTTATAGAATTTATGGGTTATTTTATCTCATTTAAACATTTTTCAATCTGCAGTCACCAGATTTAATACCTCAAGGTCACGAAATGACTTCAATCTTCCCGTTTCCATGTGACTCTTAGATTTACAAGTTTTGCTACGCTGCTGGTTCTGAGCTGTCTTTGCTAGGGTCTGTTCTTTTTTCGTGTAGCAATGTTGTACGGTTTGTCGTGACCTTGAAGCATTCAATTTGGTGACTACTACGGTGTAGTTCCAATGATTCATTAGTTATAGTCATCAGATGGAAAGATAAATAGGGCTAAGGCAGCCCACTGATTTTTTTCTGCCGCCATCTTGTTTGACATTCTACAAAATGTTACTTTAGCAAAAGTTAGATATACTGGTGCTACTTTAATTAGTTTATAGTTTAATTTAGTGCAGCTTTAGTATATCAGACTATACCGCGCCGAATGAGAGGATGATAGTGAATTGGAAAGGATCCAAAAGGAAGCGGTCATAGCCTAGTTTAAGGTTCTATCCAGGCACTTTCGTGAAAGTTCTGAGGAAAATCACGAAATATCTCAGTGAGAATAACCTGTTTTTGGGCCGAGATTTGAACCCAGGACGTCCCTAATACGGGACAGAAGTGATAAGCATTGAACTACGATGTTCAGTGTTGATGTGTTTTCCACTGCATCAAATCACACCGCTGCCATGTTGACTTTACTAAACATATAAAGTTAGGGCAGGGGTTCTCACCCTTTTTCTCTGGCGTACCACTAATTCTAATTTAACGCATTAAATACAGGGAAAACTTCTTTATGTTTATATTATATTTTGATTTTCTTACTTAATTCGCGTACCATTCAACATTGGCTCGCGTACCACCAGTGGTACGCGTACCATAGGTCGATAAACGTTGAGTTAGAGAGTATATAGGTAATATGGTCTCTGGTAATATGATATTCGTTAGTTGCTTAAAAATCTGTTGAGGGTTAACACATACACCGATGACGTAATTAATTCTGATTATTCATAAAGTAAGATACGTAGTCTAATGAACCTGTATAATATACTGTGATGTTAAATAAGTTGGTATTATGACAATCATAGTTGTATTCTGTTCCTACACTGGCCTTATTATTGCAACCGAATGCGTGTTTGTAATTTTTATTAGACGGTGTTCTCCTCAAATCCCTATAAAACAAATAACGTTGAAAATATTATGAACATTTATCCGAAGAAGACTGTCTTCTGGGATGATGGAGGCAGCAAGTACCTCTGAAACGTCGGTAAACTTCTACCAGACTATACAGCGTAACAACCCAGAACAGAGACTTTGGACTCACCGCCGTGAAAACTTCAAATCTTATAAACATTTATATTTTTGTAAGATGTTGTAGAAGTACACATTATGTGTGTATTTTCCGTAGATATTTTCCCAGTTTTTGAACTTTTTGATTATCATCAATGTCCCGATGTGGTAATTAAAACTCATTGTATTTTCTGCCAGCTAAGAACCGTCTACCGTGACTGATTTTTCGTCTTCCAGCAGCACACCGAACTAAATTTCCTTACTGTACCTTATTAGGCCGAAATCATCATTCATAATGAACCTTCTACCTCTCATTATACAACACATAACTTTTATGTTTAAATCAGTGTCATTAAATACAGGAAACAAAGCTGGATGGCCAAGTATCATACTTTTAACCCCGGGTCTTAGTTTCCAAGGACTGTAATAAAGATTAATTGATGCAGAAGGTCCCATTTGTGCCCCAAATCATCGTCTGTTAAAAAGAAAACTAGTGAAGACGGCTAGGTGATTTGTATCACTGTATGCGTGTCGATGCTAATGCACGTCTTATTGATGTGGTATCATTGCTTAAACTTTAATGGTTGCTTTGGAATCTGCTATCGATTTATACGCCTATAAAAGAGATATATTCCCATTCATTAAAAATGAGTTCTTAGGATCAAGTCTGTAGTGTAGCATCCCGGTGTGTTAACGTTGAATCTTGGTTTTTCTGTCGTAATTTATCACACACTACGACATATTTTTCAAGCAAAAGTGAAAAATATGTTTCAAATCAATGTGACTATCGTCAGGTTCAATTCCCTTCTTCTATGTCATTACATTAAAAAACTCCTCCCCAATGCCCAGAAATATATTAACATTTTTAAGATTAATTAACATTATAATAGTTTTATAATTATTTCTGGACATCGGGAAGGGGTTTCTTAGTGTAATGACAAAGAAGCTGGGAATTGGACCTGATGATGATCCCATCGGTTCGAAACATATCGTTGAAGTTAACAGTGTGTGTGAAAAGTGACGTGCATTAAAACCAAAAACTTAGGATCAGTTGCTGAAAGATTATATAAACTTACCTCTACCCATTTAAAGGTAAAGTTCTTGCTAGCACGCCCTTAGGACGCGTGGCAGCTCCACTCTTCTTTACCTCGGTACTAGACGTACGCGATTGATGAACTTCACACTGCATTTGCTTTGCGTCCAGGGTGGGTGCCCGGCCCTTTGTGCCTGTTGGTTTGGGTGATTGGGGGGGGGGCCCTAGAGTCAGTCTGGACGCGGTGACTGAGACAAGAGCCTGTCGCCCCTGTCAGGAATCGAACTCCGGTTGTCCAGCCTCTAAGTTACTACACTAGCAGCTATCCGTCTTCCCCTCCACGTGTTTAGTCGTTGGCAAGATCCATTCCTCGTCCACCGCTGGTTGTGTTGGGCCCAGAGCTGATCTGTAGTGGTAACTGTGGAAACGGTCTGTTACCATACAACAAACAAGATTCTGTAAAGCTTTGTTGTTGAGTCATATTGAGGTATTATCAGCGTCCTGATCATGAAGGCAGTATGACCTCTGAAACATCGTTAAACTTCTACTAGAGTGCACGGCGCAAAAACCCAGAAAACCAGAAGACACCCATCTTAAGTTATAATTCAAATTCTTCTTGGTGACATTACCCAAATGGATTCTTAGCTTGCTGTATGCCAAAGGTTTCCAAAATTCTTATTAAACTACTCGGTAGTCTCTTGTGAACGAGGGTCAGATCACCGTAAGGCCTCTACGTATACAATTTCACATAGAAAACAACGATTCAATGAGATTCGAACACATGATCCCAGTGTTACAGAAGGAAAGTCCCTTCGCCGGGCGTCGAAACACGATCGGCTAATTAAGTGCCGTGCTTTCTTTGTAATAAGTATGTATGATTATGGTAATAAAATACAATGTTTACATCCGGAATTATTTTTAAACCTGTCAGCTGGACGCATGGGTACCGGTTTTAAACAAGAGAGCAGCACCGGGCCCCCCATTCGTCATTTGTTCTCCACAAGGAGCCGGGCGATTCCCGCTGGCACTTCGGAATCGTCTTCGTGTCTAACTCTCAAAATAAACAAACTTTATTTACGATCTCATTTGCATATTTTCCCTCATATTTGTAAAGGAAGCTCATTAATACTGCCTTAGCTTTCCTGAGCTTCAACTCCGTGAGACGAGAAACTAGTTCAGGAGTGGTCTGGTCTCTCTTAGCCTACGCAGAGGTCATTCGGGTTTAAAGCTTTCACGTTCCTTCCGCCCGAATAGGAAACTGCGAATTAAAATCTCTTTTGGTACGGTAGTTTCTTAGCGTTTTTAGACATATTCATGACTAATATTTGCAAAATATTACCTGTTACACTCGTCATGTCTCTCTGTCGGCACGTAACTATTTTAGAACCGTTTCGAAATATTTCTAAGAAATTTTATATGTGGGAGTTCCAAATTCGATTAAAAATTGGACAACAGTGACTGGCACTAAAATAAAGATCTTCATGTGTTTCTACTAGCGAAAGTAATCGAATCAGAAATGTTTATATTTCTACCAGACTACATATAAAATGCACTGGCAAAAAAGCACTTTTATGAGTTCCTACAGTATCAGTCACCTAGTTGAATACTTCAAGGTTACGGAGAGCTTGTACAGCGTTGCAGTGGATTCCAGGTGAGTGAAGACAACTCAGAACTAGCAGCGTAGCGTAGGTGACTTCGTGGCGATGCGAATTATTGATCAGTAAATGACTTAGATGAATATGGAAGGAATAGGTCGTGGCCTAATTTAATTTACTATCACAGGACATGGATAGAGGTTCTGAGAAAATCCACGAAATTTTTAGTCAGATTAAACGGTCTCCGGAGTCGAGGTTTGAACCTTGGTCTTCTATAATACGAAGCATGAGTGCTAATCACTCGAAGACGAATTTGGTCTGCGACATATCAATATATGTGACTCTCCTA
The DNA here is from genome assembly GCF_000696155.1 of Zootermopsis nevadensis. Next base: position 1,014,308 of record NW_019060229.1, read on the forward strand.
TTTGCATAATTTTCTCCACTGCCATGTTAATTTACTTTCGGATACGCTACTATCCTGAACACTTTGTTTTTGACCACCCTCTGCGTGTATGACTGCAAAGAGATCTCTACCAAAACTTGCCTTTTTTTAACAATTACTTACCCTCTGATCAATCTTGTGAGTAACACACATGAACAGTGGTCTTTACTTTCTGTTCCCTGCCTGACTTGTCAGCGTGACGCCCTATAATATATGACGAGTGCATCTACACTACATTTCCGCAATTTTCTCCCCCCATATACCACACAGAGTTACCTTCAGAGTTTCACCGCGACCCCTTACAGTGACAAATCACCTGGGGTTGGAACAAGGGGCCAGCAGTGCAATGAGGTATCATCTCGCCCGCCCGGTGACGTCACGCCAGGTGAAATTCCCTACGGCTAGTCAGATGCCTTAATTTATCGATTAACTTTCGCTACATGATTCTAACATAACTCGGCAACATAAGCTGACGTGGCCCTTTGATCTCTGGATGATGTTAGTTTTGCTTTCGATTCTTCCTTTGTTTGTCTTCTTATCTTCACCGCTTCAGAATTCTCTTTCCGTCGTCTGATTTTTCGTTCACATATTCTTCGCCTTTTAGAGGTATCCAATGCAGTGTTCGGCTGCACTTTTCTCACGCTGTTGTCCTGTCTTTGACTGTGCGTAGTAATCTCTTAACTGCTGACACGTACACTAGAGAGTGTCCATAAAATAACTCCGGTATCTTAAATACGAATATTTAATACATGTGACAATTTATAACAAAAATGTAATTGTTGAGTTATATATTAGTGATATTTATTTTGAGTTTACTGACTTCATGACCTCTGTTTCTAAGGAGGCATACGTCTTAGCTGTGTTTTAGCTTTTATCAAATGCATCTTGGTCAGTTCTAGCCGTGGTGCCCCATAGTCGTCATTCTAACTAGTAGCGACGCCATTTTTGAGTAGTAGGGGAACCCAGGGCAGAACGGGGCCACGGGCAGAATATGGTATCGGTTTTATTTAGTCTGCAATGCGTTGCGTCCTATCGGAACCGGGTGAAATAACATTAGCACACAGCACAGAGTCATGTCAGTCTGCGCCATCTTGTGGTTACAGTTCCTGAAATAATCACCCTTCCTGGATTTTGCTCCTACATTCTAGAAATTTTTCTCAACTTCCAGTGAAGGTAAGACCTATTCATTATTCATATCCACTTTGTTGAATGATGCATGCTACAAGGTGTTTTCTTGGAAGTCTTAAACATAATATTTTTATTCATTTTTATGATGTCGTTTTTGGTGGGACAATCCTAATTTTAAAGAGTATACTCGGGGCAGGATGGGGTAGGGCAGAATGGGGTACCCAGAGAAGAGGATAAAATGACAAGTGCCTGTAATTTGGCAATGTCTATTCGCAGTCTATTGAAGTGTGGATCCGGAATTCGTCTTGCTTGAAATGGGCCCATAACTCATGTGCAAGTGCAGATAGTCACGATTGTGAAGAGGTGCACATGTGTTCCGTCTGCGTTAGGCCTAAGTAGATTTCAAATGTGTAAAGTTTCGACATTTTACATTGTAAACTAAATCATTTTTTATATCCTACGTCATAATTATTAGATAATCTGTGTCTTCTTACAACTTTTTCAAACATATATCAACCATACCCCGTATTGCCCCGGGCACGGGGAGAAATAGGGCAAGTTACATTTTTGTAAAGAAATTAATATTTAAAAAACTGTAACTCTTAGAACTATACTAATAACTCATTATAAATTTGAAATAGACGTTAAATCCACTCAAGGTTCCTCCATGTGTTTGTCTCTGTTATTGTCCCTTCTGCATGCCTCCAAAGATAAAGTTCCCCGTTCTGCCCTGGGTTCCCCTGTATTTTGTCCATTACATACCCCTTCCCTCTCTATAACGAACAAATGAATGTGATAAACTTCGATTAGATGTAAGGGAAGGTTAACTGTACTTCTGTACTATCAGAAACTCTGTTTAAAATTATTATTACACAGCGTTATTATCCAAACCATACTACGTATATAGGCAGTTTATCTTGGTAGGTAAATGAGCGACTAGCGGGGCGGAGGGTCGGAAAGGAAGAAGGTTTCTGCAACAGTGTGTTAGGAAACGTTTGTTCCACGCTGATCCTTCGACAACATACGTCACGAGTAGCTAACACTAGCACAGACAGATTTAAGAAAGTTATTTACATTAATGAAGGGGAAGGAGATCATTAACAATAACTGAAAACTCTATTGATGTTTTCTTAATTGTTAATAGAACGCCAGCTCGGTTGACCTTGACGCGGCCGGGCAGACCTAGTGGCTACGAAGAAGCTACTCTCAAAATAACTTACGCGCAAAGTGTTAGCTCATTGTTAATGTCTGTCGCTAAGAAAACTGATCTATCTCTTTTCCACTTGTGAGTAGGTCTGCACATTACACGTTTATCTTCTGTGTCCTAAGTATTTCTTATGTAGACTGGAGTTCCATAATTGACAATAATGTTCTTTGATATTCGCGTTTCATAAAAGCTGTAGACTTAGTTTCTCATTGAAGACTCTGGTACTTTTAAACAGGAAGACTTGCGAATTATAATGGACTGTAGACTCTGTATGTTTTACGTTGCACACAACCAGTTTTAAAGAAGCGATTTTCTCTTCTTCTTTTTGACGTAAATACGTCTATAAGGAAGGATCATTCGGCAAAATTGTGTTACGTAAAAGTGTTACGAAAAAGGGAAACGAAAAAGTGTAACTTCATTGTTATGTTACCTAGGAAACTCATCTGTTTACTTAGCATTGTTGTTACCTCTAAAACATTACCTTACCTTACATTACATTACCTTACCTTACATTACATTACCTTACCTTACATTACATTACCTTACCTTACATTACATTACCTTACCTTACATTACATTACCTTACCTTACATTACATTACCTTACCATTACATTACATTTCCTTTCATTACATTAAAATACATTACATTACATTACTTTACATTACATTCAGCTACCACAGACCCATCTTAAGCGTAACTAATTCAAATTAAATAAGCAAAGTCTTAATCAAACTTTATTCAATTGTAAAGCATGTATAAAGGAAATATTTAGAATAAAGCCAATATATAAACTTCCTTTCCGTATAGACGTATTTACGTCAAATTCTCCGGAACCGTGGTTCCACTATCACTTTTTGTAAAGTTTATTAAACTTCCATTTCACGGAATTGTTTTAAATTCCTATACAACAATTAGTGCAGACATTAACTACCAAATTATATCCAAATCCTTTAAGTAGATTAGGAGACGAATTCGTGAACTGAAATGATCACTTTCTCATTACTCTTTTCGTTTATGTTTATTGCCCTGGTTTGTTGATTCTATCTTTCAGTGTTCCGTCTTTGATGCAAAACTAATATAAGGGCATCACTAATAACTAATTTATCTACACAGGTGTTATATCATGAATAAAGGTAAATTAGTTTAGTATCGGCTATTGGGCTGAACAACCGAGGTTCGATTACCAGCAGATGCGTCTAGATTTTTTGTCCATCAGGGTGTCCAGACTGACTCTCAGTCCATGTAATCTCCTATCCTACCGCGTATTTTCCTCCATGGATAAAGCACCCAGAATTTAAATGTAAAACACCTTCGTCGGCGAATACCAACAACAGCGAATAAAACTGCCTTTTGCTACCAGATCGAAAATTGAATGGGCGATTTTATTTTTATCAGAATTGTGATTCATTGTAAGTTATTTGTGATAGGTCTACTAGAGGAAATATTCCTGTTTTGTGCGACGGCCTAGACTGCTGCTACCCTACCCTTACTAGCCCAAGTCTGTTATTACCCTCGAGTAACCTCCACGGCGCCAGAACCTCCCTGTCTGACCGCTAGTAATGTCAGTATTTACGACTGACTCCGGCAAAGGAAACCTAACCACAAGTGTCAGTTCTATTCATGATCGTTTTCATTTAGATAGGTCTAATTATGATCTACTTTATATCCTATTCCAGGAGCGTAATTTTGAAGATGACTGTCTTCTAGGTTTTTGCGAGGGTAGTCTGGTAGAAATTCTTGCTGGCATCCTATCTAGTGTGTACTGGGAGTCTTTGTCTGGGGGTAAAGCGGACAGAGCGTGAAACTCACCACGCATGTCGATCTAATATCAATCTCTGAGTTTACCCTTCACTGTTTCCTCACAGGACTTTATGACGTCGTACATAAAGGAAAGAAAGACAAGTTATCATCATTATTTGTATCCTTGTTAGGAGTTTGGTGTCTTCTTTACGTAAACAGTTTCTTTTGTCTGTCTCTTTGTCGGCTAGTCTGCAGGATTTAGTTTTGTATCTAATGTACAGATTTTACAAAAATTTGGTGTTAAATTAGATTACACTACATGTTTTCTCGACATTCTTTTTCGTTAAAAATACCGGCACTATTAATGTTTTAAACAATAAGATATCCTACTAAAGTCTATAATTTATGAAACATAATTTTTATTATACGAAGACAGTCGAAAACTTAATACCCCATACAATGTAAAATCATCCCATTACCATATTTAATCGAAGTCCAGTAGTTTTAGGTGAGGAAACACACGATCGGACATGTAAGACTTTCTTTGTTTACGTTCATTTTATGTATTTTATGCAAATAACCTGTGGAAACGTATTTAAAAGCGCAAGGTTGCTGCAGTACTGACTAATTCACAATTATCTGAGACAGATTATCGTAAAACTGAAATTGGAAACAAATATTTATATGATGATTCACAAATGTGTTATTTCTACAGAATGTCTGACAATTGTACTTTTGAATAACCTACGAGAGTGATTACAGAATTATGGATGAAGAAATTCATAAGATAGACATTGAGGTGCTGTGATCTGGTAACCAAAGTAGGAACTATCGAACAAGGCGGATTAATACCCCTTAATGCATATCGCAAAGAACCCGCAAGGATATTTCGGAACACGCATTCCGATCTTGTATTGTTGTGTGTCTCTGAATGTCGGCCATGTTTAGGATATTCCCTGTTTCATTTGATTTATACACTTCAGCAGTCTTCTGTTTTATGACGCAATTGGTTACAAACGTTTCGGAGGAGCATATCGTCTCCATTGTCAGGGTAGGAAATAGTCATCGCTTACAAGATTACATGGTGTCGCAAACCTGAAGATTACAGCGATTCTGAAATATCGTGTTATTGGAAACAACTGCGAAATCTGTAAGGTGGAGTATTTTTTTCATCGGAAGCTGAGTCGAGTTCTGCTTTTTGTGAGTGACCAATCAGCGCAAAGAAGGTCTGTTGATAAGCAGAGAGACCTCAGTCTGTTCAGAAACTCCGTGGTAGAAGCATCAGCAGCCGCACTGCGTTGTTACCAGTTCTTACGTGTACTTTGAGTAGTGTTATAACCATTAAGAGGAAACCAATGCTACATCTTGCACCACTGTATGTCATTTCCTCACCTTCTGACAATACATTTGATTGGTGCAAGATCCAGCCGCCAATTCGGCTGAAAACAATAATAGCGCTGCAGTTGGTTTTAAAACCTTGGTGATAACAATCCTCCGAGGCCCTGAAATGCATTATGCTAACGACGAGTGCTTTAAGTACCTGTTTATTGGTGCCGTAACTGTGTTGAAATATATCAGACGCGACCATCAATTGAAATTGAGCCAGGAAACATTCATGTCTGATGAGTCGCAAAGCAGGTCCAAACACTTATCTTTACAATACGTAATGGTGTTTTATATGACGTATAAGATTAAGAGCTGCAGGTTGCAGTTAGCTCACGACAGTTGATTTTGCGCGTTTTAATTCTACATTAACTAACCCCAGTCTTATTAATATACCATAATTCCAAAATATGAAGTACAAATGACTGTGACATCCAATTATTTTAATGGACAAATAATTACGAAAGACTGCATATATTTCCGTTGGACTTTGTCTTGGATCAAAGCATTTAAGGGCTTCTCTTAAAACACCTGGTAGACGTATTAAACCGGTTTGGACCGATGTGTCCTACCCATTAGTTCCCGTTGGCAGCGGAAGGCGCCGGGGTGGGGGGGGGACGAAGGAGTTTAAATTCTTCTTTTCAGAGTCTTAAGTGTGTCAGTGTAATTTTCATGGCGAAACTATCAGATGTGCGGTTGTGTGTTTGTCTTTTTTGATAGCACACGCCTCGCGGTACGATATCATAAACTACCACATTTTTAACAGCTGTCGTTAATGGTCGACTGTGAGGCAAACTTTTGCTGATAGTTGCGGGTACTGAGAACAAACCACCATCAAATTCAATTATGGTTTTCTGGTTTGTGACATCACGTGGTGACAAAAATTTCAGGGAAACACATCGCTTATCTTCAGGATTAACGTGGTACATCACCTTGAAAATGGAGCAGAATGTTCTTCTCAATGCACGGAGTCATAAATCAGAAGATAAAACCTCAAGTCTCACATTATGAAACTCGATTATGATCCGATGGTATTGTCGATGGTAAATTTTCAATTTTAATATGGTCCTTGTAGACCGTAAAGAAGAAGGAAAATTTTGAGGGAAGATGAATGGAATAGAATTTGCTCCAACTGAAAGTAAGACCTCGCTTTAAATCGCAATTGAACTCAGTTTCTGTGGCCAAACAGTTGGATAGGCTCAACATTAGCGCGTCTCAACTTGACTAGAAGGCTGTTCTAATTAAGGATTTTTGTCTTTTCCTCATTTGCCTGAATTGATCAGAACCCATCAGCGTAGAACCTTGATATTTTCTATCATGATCTGAGGAAATATTCGCTGTCTATGGCTGTCGCGTAAGACATTTTACTCCGCCGATGTCAGCTGGATCATTGAAACCAACGTTAAAGTTTTATGGTACGTAACGCAAATCTATACAAGAGCATAGGCTTCTGGTTGAAACTGTGTGTTATGCGTAACTTGTTTGCATTCTCAGTGATGATAGCATAATGTTTCACTTTAAAAGTTCTGCTATCATTAGGCGGCTATCAGAATTACTTCTAAGATGATGACACGGAATGCGTGAGGGAAGGGAATTTGCAAATACCGAATGTAGGAAAAGTCATCGTTCACCGTTGAATTACAGCGGGAATCTTTCCACAAAGTGTCAGTATATACTGCGAGATAATTTATGCCTAGAAGCCTCAGCAAAGTTAAGTTGAAGATATTTAAATACGACTTATTTATGTAAGGGCAATTGTCCTTAGGCCGAATATCCTTTTCTACCATATTAGTACCACACGGATAAGTTATAATGATTCCTTTTTGATGTTTATGTTACGTTTCGCAGGTAAGCAAACTGAAAGCGTTTCAGAGTGAATTTTTAACTTTTTTTAGTTAAGGCACCGCAGGAAGTTAGAAAATATCATTGAAACAGACCTCAAAATAAAGACCAGCATTCTCTATTGTGTGTACCGAAATACATCACAGTGTCGGTTGAGTGACTTTTACTCGAGATTCATGTTCAGAAAGTCCCCGGGTCAACTCTCGAATTACAGACCGGAATTTCTGGTAGTTTTTCTTTTTCGTTTTCGTCAATCAGTCAAGGAAAATTCCAGAATAGTATCTTAAATCACCACAGATTCTTCTTTCTACTTTCTTTTCAATTAATATTTATTCATTAATCATCTTCTCATTCAACGATGTACCTGAGTTCTTGCCAGCGTCGTTTGATTTATTATTATTATAAGTGTTTTGTCTGACGACAGGTCCATATGAACAGGATCCTTCCATCCTTTTCTCGGACTGGGACCTGTTCATATACGTTCTTGGCAGATGATCCAGAAGTGGTTTGCCATTGCCTTCTTCTGTGTGTGAATGGAGTAATTGTTGGGATGCCACGGAGAAACCGGGGAAGCCCCCGGAGGAAAAATCCGTGTTGCCTAGACCACGGCCTTACACAACACAAGTTATAAATTCGGGCACCGCCGGGAATTGAACCCGGGACCCCCATGATTACAAGGCTAGTGCTCTGACCGCTAGACCGCCGTGGCGCTCGTCGTTTGATTAAGGTTAAGTAAGTGAGGTCAATCTTCTTTTAGACAGAGGAAGATAAAATTCCGACAGAGACGTCGAGTTTACATGTATTATAGATCGTATTTATCATGAAATAGGCAACAGCAGGTGGATAACACGTTTACACACAATGTACTTACACGTCACAGCGATAATAGTAATAGTTGTGCGTGCCGAGATGTCTGACTTTCCCTAACTGTTCTCGCCATCCACGGAGTCAAACACGCTAGGTGAGTATCATGCAAGCCGCCATCTTGTTCTTCTGCCATGCCATGCAATACTGAATCAGTTCTTTGGCTGCCTTTCCGTCTCATTACTTGCGCTCACGCACGCACACGCACACGCCCGCACTGTTCTGTTGTTCATCTGTAACTTATTTAAAGACGGTTCATCATCTGCAGAAGTTATATAACGTCGAAGCTGTGGTAAGATGTTTGCCGGACTAAATTCATAGACTAATACAAGTCCCTCAGCTAACCAGCTCGGTTTAGTATATTAAAAGTATTTATAGATAAGTTATATTATGCTAGGAACATTTTAGTAGGACTATTTTATAAACGGCTACTTTCGACAAGATGATGAAAGATTACTAACCGCGTCAGGTGGCTGAATGGTGAATAAAACCATATTTTCTTGTGGCAGAAGATATTTAGTCACGTGACGTGGCTTGTAATCCGAGAGTCTTTCATCAACTGCAGTCGCCGCGAAAGCTTCGCTTTATAAATTAATTAATTTATTTATTCATTCGTTCATCTACAACTTGTCAAAACTTGGCAGTGAAGTACGGCCTACTTAATTCTGTTTCCTTTGTCTTTATTTATGCTTGTTAATTTAGGAAGAGGACATGTTTCAGAAGCGTTTAGACATTAAGACACTTGCTTCTTATGTCTTGTATGGGATATTTATTAAGAGTTGATAAAACTTCTTTGTATGGATATGATCCTGAAACATTACGACAAGATAAAACGCATTCACTACCATGACCAACAGAGTCATGAGTTTCACACAGCGATTAGATCCATGCACCAGTCATAATTTATATTCAGAGATGTTAACGCGACTTTTTGGAACAATTCAAAGGAAACAGTTATGTGTGTCCGATTCGTGGATAACTGAATCATTACAACGCCCAGTCAGCATAGTCCATGAGGAAGTTTTTATCCCATAAGTGTGAAATGACCCCATAAGAATTCTTCCATAAAAATGTGGTAAACGTAATTTTTAACTAAGGCCTACGCATAATCGTTCATTAAAAAGATGAATTTTTTTTAGACACCTTTGACTTGTTTTACAGTCTGTGATGTAGAACAAGTCCTAAGAGAATATTTAATCAAAGAAAGAGAAATTAAGTGGTGATTTTGAAAATAACATAGCTCAGGTGGTTAGCCGCCAGCTTAAACATTTTCCATTGCTGCCTCATATTTACTCATGTTTTATCTGAGGGACAAACAGTGGGCGGTGTGACATGTAATACATTTGATAAATAATAAATTCTTTCGAAATATTAGTTGTAACTCCGTTGGAGAGGCATAGACCTCCTGCGCTTGGGTACTGGGACCGTGGGTTCGAATCCCACTTAAGGAATGGATGTTTGTCCGCGTTTTTCTGTGTTGTGCTGTCCTGTGTACAGATAGAGGCCTTGTGATGGGCCGATCACTCGTCCAAGGAGTCCTACCGAATGTCTGATAAGATTAAATTCGGTTGCGGAAAAAGCTGTAAAACTGGATTGGCACAGAACAGGATTAAAAAAAACTCCGTTGGAAAGCAAATAACTTGAAAAAACTAAGATTAGATGTTAGAATAAGATTAAATTCGGTTGCGGAAAAAGCTGTAAAACTGGATTGGCACAGAACAGGACCAAATGTGGAAATTTTATTATCAAACACATTAATGTTGTATTGTGTAAGAGAGACTTCTTGACCACGTGAATAAAAATGAACTCTTTAAAGGAGACGCTTGTGTCATTGATACACACACAAGAACAGTCTGACACCCTGAAACCAGTCTTTTCTTTGTACGAAGTCTGTGCGCGCGTATGACATTGGGGTTAGCATACCTTAGGACATCTGGCGTGCTCCCGTGAAAGCTGGATGCAAATGCACGTGCTCCGTTAAGTAATCGATTGCAGCCTCGTTTCGGAACCGTGCTTCGGGAGGGGGCGTGACCCAAACATCAGTCATACTTGCTAATTGCAGTGAGTAGGCGTACCCCAATCTTTAATTAATTTCCCTGTCCCTTTCAGACAAGAGAGTGTTTGATCAAGAACCATTATTACCGATTGGCAAAACCGATAATGTAGACTATTCTCATTTGTTTTTTGATCTGCTTAGAACGTGCCCCTTTCAAGTTTTAGCCTTAGTGACTGATTGGATTCGAAAATTTTTTAATCCTCTATCGATTTCTAAATTTATGTAGAATTGAGTGATATGTAAGAGGTTGATGTGAGTAACTGTTTCGGAAACGCTCGCGTAAGGTAACATCTGACGCGTTAATCATAATTTTACCCATAATCTGGGCGAATAGCACCAATGACAGAATTACAGGTGTACAGTGACCTCTAGGCGGGTTCTGTCTGTCTATTTGCTTGTCAATGTGATGTCACCTAGGATAATTCCACCGGAGACCCTTACACGTGATATTGTTGGTTGTGGATTTATCAATCAAGTCGCTTCGTCGAACAGAAGTTGTTGTTGGTAGTCTCTGCTAGTGAAAGTGTAACACATCAGTATTCAACTTCCATTACGCGGCTGATTGAAATAAACGTTTGGAGATTCCATAATTCTGCGCCATGTCAGAAACCTGCACTATATTTGGGTATACGGACATACGCTTCGTTAATATTAAGAAGGTTCGAGGTTCAAGTCTCGGCCTGAATACAGAATATTTCGGTTTTCAAATACTTATTTGACGTAAATACGTCTATAAGGAAGGGTCATTCGGCAAAAAAGTGTAACGAAAAAGGGGAACGAAAAAGTGTAACAATGGTTACCTAGGGAACGTCGTCTGTTTACTCGGCATTATTGTTACCTAGGAAACGTTACATTACATTTCATTAGATTACATTAAAATACATTACTTTACATTACATTCATCTACTACAGACCCATCTTAAGCGTAACTAATTCAAGTTAAGCATTCAAGCATTTTTGTTACCTATAAAACATTACATTACCTTACCTTACCTTACCTTACATTACATTACATTACTTTACATTACATTTCATTACATTACATTACATTACATTACTTTACATTACATT
>NW_019060229.1:1026143-1050262 GCF_000696155.1 Zootermopsis nevadensis
GGACATATTGCGAGTGAAATACGTAAATAAACACGAGCTTTTCAAATTTGCAAACAGATTTCAGCTAACTCTTACGGTTTAGGAGTTTTGGCCATTTATTTGGTAACAGAGAACTTTTCTAGAGTGAGTGCGTTGAGTACGTGACGCAACGCATAGATAAGCTGTCCGCGGATGACGTCACGTATAGATAAGATGTAAAGGAATAAAATTTTATTTCAGTACAAATATACTTCTACAGTTAAACGTTATTCAACGTTAACTAGGGAACCGTGGTTCCACTGTCAATTTTTTAAAGTTAGTAATTCTTTAGGAATATCTTCAGTTCTTGTGGAGGCTCAGCGTGGCAAATGCCCTGCCGTGTTTCATCATTACATCACGAGGCCGAGAAGCTTTTATGTAACCCCAAGATACGTTACCTTATTTGTTCACAAAAGCCAGCCATCCGACCATGCCCTCTGCTTCCCAGAGATAACTTTAAACACTGTTTTCATCTGTGCCCAGATTTCCAAGTACTTACTACCCTTGAAATTTTCTGACTAATATTTCGAATTTTGTTCCATTTTTTTTAATCCAACTCTCTTAGATTCCAGTATTTTTCTGAAGCAGTCTGTGTTCTATCCTCAGTCAATGTATGGGCACTCACATGTTAAGAAAAACGGTGTTATCTGGAAGTAATTCCGATCACATGAAGACCATGTTCATGAATGGCATGACATGTGAGGGCTGAAATAAGGGAGAGAATTGGGGTCTGTGGTCAAAGGAAAGGGCCCCTAACTGCGCTGTTGCCAGACGTTAAAGGAGTCTACAAGTGGAATTGCATGACTGAACGTCCTTTGACCATTATGAGAAATGCGCATTACGTCACGATGTGAGGCTACAATGCAAAATATAAAATCTCAGCTGGAGGACCCTCGATTTCCTTAGACCTATGAAACAAACGATGGACACTTCTTAAAATAATATAATACGTAACAATTCTCTTGCTTCAAATAAAGACTGGTACAAAATGGTTAATTTTCAGTACTTAATTATTTTTGCACGTTTCACGTGGTTAGTTAGTAGGCCTGTTGTTCATGGTTTATGAGTTGATTACAGTATGTGTCGTCTTACTTAATTGATAAGTCTGTTGAGCTAGTTAAATGGTTATTTTGCTAGTCAGTTAATTGGTTAGTTGTTTAATTAAGGTTAGTTGTTTAATTAATTGCTTAGTCAATTAATTTATTGGCTGTTTAGTAGTTAATTGGTTAGTTGTTTAATTAATTGTTTAGTCAATTAATTTATTGGCTGTTTAGACCTTTGGTTATCTATTTGCTAACTTCCTTAAGTATTTGATTAGATACTTGTCAAGTTCCATAGATAATTCTAATTACTTGTTTAATTAATTCGTTTATTGTTTGACTCTGCATTCAGGAGACGCAGTTAACTTATGTTACATGCTCTGTGTCCCAATCTGCTTATCTGCACATCCCCAGGAATTAATTGAACTCGATGTGATATCTGACTAAAGTTACAACTGGATGATGATGATGATGATGATGTATGCCTGGAAGGCAAGGGGGGTCAGATGACATTAGTAAATACGCTCAGCGGGTGGGACTGGAGCGAAAGAGGGCGGGTAGATGCGTCCATCACAGTGAAACATATTGCTCATGTATTGGTTTCTTAATGACCATTGCAAATGAATGATTTACGTAGTCGGTTTTCCTGTTCACTTCGCTAAGTTTTAAATGTAACTTTATTAAGCTAATCGTATTTATCTCATTGAATTTAAATTCAGGATCAGAATTTCCACCGGTTATATAGAAATTTTTCAGTATACTGGTTATCAAATCGGCCACTTTCTTTCGTCATTTTTTCACATTTAATCTATGTACTGATGTCTGCGGACATCCACAAATATTGACCAGGGAACGAATGTCATATTGAATTCCTATTAATCGAGAGCCGAGGATGTATATGTGTGCACGGTTCGCGCCTTGTACTTCGCCTCCCGCCTTGCCACTCTTAGTTTAATCCCATTGAGCTCATATTGGCTCACACTGAACTGCGTTTATGTTATTATGAACTAGATAAGTCACTTGCATGTCGTCTATTTCCGCTCCATACTTATCTTGAAAAGGCATAGAACGTTATGTCAACAATTTTAGGCTAGTGTCTGGTTGAATAAAAAGTGGTTACTTATTCCAACTGAATTAAATTTGTCAAATATGACCCATACGACGTTTAAAGGACCTGAGAATTGGAATTTGGAATGTGAGGAGCCTATACTTTAGCTATGGAGGTAGGAAGTATAGTTTGGATATTGAAGGAACTACGTATTACACCATGGAACATAGAGGAACTACATATTACACCATGAAAAATGGAATAAGGTCCACTGCCTGGGAGCGTTTTTTTCAGTGAAAAGAGGTCTGCAGCTGGCAGATAAAAAGTAGAATTTGTTAATGAAAAGCTGTCATACTTACTCATTCGTGGTCGATGGTGTGATATAATTAATGTAAATGGGCATGCACCTACTGAAGATAAGGACGATAGGGTAAAAGATAGATTTTATGGAGAATTAGAGCGTGTATTTGATCAGTTTAGTAGATACCACATGAAAATTCTGTTAGGAGACTTCAATGCCAAAATTGGTCGGGATGATATTTTCAAAACAACTATAGGAACTGAGAGGTTACACGAATTTAGTAATTACAGTGGGGTGAGATTAGTGAACTTCGCCACGTATAAAAATCTTATTTTTAAAATCACAACATTCCCACATCTTGATATCCATAAGCACACTTGGACTTCCTTGATGGGATGACCCACAATCAAATTTATCACGTTTTAATCGATCGGAGGAGACAATTAAGCATCGTGGACGTATCTTCGTAAATCGGAACGGACTGTGACTCTGGCCATTATTTAGTGATAGAAAAATTGCGGGCAAGGCTGTCGGTCAGAAAACAGGCGGAGCAGAAATACAAATTGAGAAATTCAATGTCGAAAGAATGAGCGATGTAGAAACTAAACAAGAGTATCAGGTACAAATTTCGAATAAGTTTTCAATCCTAGAAAACGTTGAAGAGAATACAAAGGAGAGGAAGGGAGAACTTGGAGGTGTAAGAAGAGGTAGTACCTCGAAGATCAGATAGGGGAGCTGGAAACTGTCAGTAAAAATAAAAACACCAGAGAGTTGTATAGAGGCATAAGTGAATTTAAGGAGGGGTACAAACCTAGGACATTTTATCAAGGACGAGAATGGGGATCTGCTCGAGGACACACGTGGCATCGTAGACAGATGGAGTGGGTACCAGAACGAAGATTGCAGAAACTATCCTGCAGGGTATCTGGGAACATAACAAATAGAAATGAGGTCTATGATGAAATTAAGAGTAGAATACATTTGGGGAATGCTTTTCTTTTATTCAAAACAAAAACTCTTATCGTCTTGTCTGCTATCAAAAACACTGAAGATCAGGTTAAAAAACAATAATTTTGTGTGTTGTTTTGTATGGTTGTGAAACATGGTCTCTTACCTTGAAGGAAGAACGTAGATTACAAGTGTTTGAAAACAAAATGCTCAGGAAGATATTTGGACCTAAAAAGGATTAAATAAGTGGGGAATTTAGGATATTACTTAACGAGGACTTGCGTTAATTGTACAGGTTACCTAGCACAGTGAGGACAGTGAAATCTAGGAGGCTCCGACATGTAGGACACATGGGGTGGAGGCAAGGGGTGCATACATAATTATGGTGGGGAATCCTTCAGGAAAACAAGAAAGGAGATGGGAGGATAATATGAAAGTGGATCTTAGGGAGGTGGGCTGTGAGGATGGTAAATGGATTGAGTTGGCTCAGGATCGTGGCCGGTGGCAGGCTTTGGTGTTGTCGGTGTTGGACCTGCTGGTTCTGATACCAGAGAGTTAGCTAGTTAGTTAGTTGGTTGGTTGGTTGGTTGGTTTATGTATGATAAGTTTTAAAGACGAAGTCCCCATGAGCGATACTTTATGCTCTGAATACGTATGGAGAAATGTAAATGTAGCACTACACCTTTTTCGTCTCGCCACGAGATGAATTTGAATGGTTCTATCACACGCCCCGGCCGTGACCACAGGGAATATACCCCAGTGCCCTTTAGACAGGAGTCTCATATACGGTCTAGACGTTGTGGGGAAGACATAATAATTAATAAAATATTTGGGGCTGTATCTAGTACGATGCAAGCAAAGCGAGAATGTTCCCATGCCTAATTACCACGCAATGAAGACGTATAGAGAAGTGGTATCATAGCTCCACATGTTCTTAACATTTGACGAAGGTAGGTAATCAGCTTCACGCTTCGGCCGCTTTACCTCCAAGAGACGAGTCCCTCTTACATATTCTGCACAGGTTAAGTTAATTTAAGAATGTAACGACCGAGTGTTGCGTTTTCTTGTGTTGACTGTACCGTGGGGATCGGCCTTCCACCCCGCTGCTCACACTGTACAAGGGGCACGTGCGGGTGACAAATGAGAATCAGGCGGTGCACTGGTAAAGCCACGCTTGTGTGGTTCTCCGTTTGCTCTCGGTCACTTTCGTTAATTTACCTTTCCAGCCCCCCCCCCCCCCTTCTTTTACAGTAGGTGAGTTTGTTATCCTATTACATTGGAGTCAATGGCCATCCTCTGGTATCACAACACTGACTCTGCTGGATGCCGTAATTCCCCACGTTTAAGTCCTAAGACCACAACAATGGACATCTGCTCATTGTCGTGGAATATTTCATTTTATAGACCTTTAGGGAAATGAATAGTAGCCTACAGAAATACTACCGTAAGTCACATTACGAAGCTTATATCAATTACTTATACTTGACACTAATTCAAAGGCTGACAAATAAATGACCCGAAATAATCTTACAAACCTTGTTTATTCAACATTTAAAGTAGCTTTCTATTTATCGGTAAAGTTTTACGGCCGTGATAATACGTAAGTAGTAGTTACCAGAACCTGCCAATATCCTACAGCCCCGGTGATGAATGTAATGGAAACCTCTGAAACGTCGGTCTTCTACGGTGCAACATTCATGGCAGTTATCTTCAAAAAATAAATATATTCTGACAAATGCAAATATTTGATGATAGGTTTTTAAAAAAATTAATTCATAGTTCTAATTAATTTGTCAGCCTACGCAGTAGTGTACCTAAATTTTGTCATGTTTCCAAAATTTAATCTTGAAGAGGTAACGAATGATGCATTCTCTATACACCTAGCTAAAGTAACAGTAACTTTAAATTTTTATATACGTGTAGCAAAACGTACTTCTCGCTTGAACATAAAACTTAAATAAGTAACCGACTGCAAGCGATCTGTTAAAATGTGGAAATTTCAACACGCGTTACGCTCGTAAAATCATTCGTCATTACACGGATATAACACGTGTTAATATCTACGCAAATTTCCCCCTTACCCACATAAGTGCATATATAAACCTCAGGGTCTGTTCGTTAATACTCATCAAATGATGTGTGTATGTAGGACACTGCCCGTAACACCCTCGCTGTTTGCCAAGTCAATTTTCCGTGTCAATATTGTGCTGTGTTTTAACACGTCGCTAATACGCGTAATCATGAGAGAATATGCCCTAAAAATGTTTTAGACTTATGAAGACAGGCGCTGCCAAGTATCCTCTTCATAATTAATATGAAATCAACAGAAATGTTAATGTAATTATCCACCAGCAGAGACCCATATTGCCTCCGTCTTCAGAGTAGAAATTGATAATCACCTACAAGACTACAAAACATCATATTTCAGATGATCACAAACCAAATTCTTGCCACCGTGAAAACGTTAGATATCATAGAGAATACCAAAATTTGTAACAAAACCAATTCGTTTTTCAAATTTACTCCCCCGAAATGAAATCCTGCTTTTATGATGTGTGATCCTGCGATATTGACATCGGGCTTGGATACGGAACAGCAAGGACACGTTGTGTTACGTTAGGTGCATCCATCACAAGATGTCTGAAGACAGACAGGGCTCACAGTTTCTCATTAAACTCAGTGAAATATAGCAAGAAAGTTTTCGGTGCCAGTAGTAACGTAAGCTTCGGTTATCAAATGGACGACCTTTTTTGTCATAGCTTTGATGCCTCAGCATGACGTGTATAGGACAGCGATTCCATATTACATGACGAAAGACCTAATCTTTCGAAAATTATCGCAAAAAACGCTATCAACTCATATTTCTCTCGTCCACTTTCTCCGAAGTTCCACAATGATTTTCAAGAAATGACTGTTACGATGTGACAACGGTGTGTGTTCCATTTTTCATAACACAGGACAATTAAAAAAGAAATAAAAATATCCGGATGTAAATTTGCGTATGACAGTACATTTTTAGGTACCGAGTGACGCAAACTTGCAAGAGACATTTTTAGACACTCCGGAAATTAATTTCCTTCCCGTCCTCCAGGGCGAATATATGAAAATGGCTTCTCTATACCAAAAACTATTTTTGAGTTGCTAAGACAGATTCACTGACTATTGTGACTTATTTATATGGGACTGTATGAAAGATTTGAGCTTCAACGCCGTGGTTTTACCAGTTTTAGATCAAGGACTTGATAATTCATCCTTCAACTTCGATCAGTGAAGTTTAATATAAAAATTCACGCTTCAGATAAATTTCAGTATTATCCTTTTCAAGTTATTTCGTGTTCTACACTTCCTATCACTCTACATCCTCCACTCCCGAAAGCCTTAAAAATCTCTTCAACCTATCTATACCATAAGGACGAGCGAGCACTGCCTGAGAACCTTCACAGTCGGAAATGTTTTCTCGTTTCCCTTCGTTTGGCAACAAAGGTTTAAAAAGCAAGATATCACGTGACATACATTAAATTGTAAGAAGTGATAGCTCTCCGACCTGAAGATGGAGATATTATTCTTCGGAGACGTTGCTATTTGCGTATATAAAAGCCCACACACAGACGATAATCATCATAAAAACCTCGCATCTCAAGCAAAACAAATTGTTAATTATATATCCATATGGAATAAATACCGTAGCTTATAAAACGCCTTTGAAGGCCTGTCATGATAAAGCCTGTAAGCCTGTTGCTATTCGTCTCTAAATGTTATTTGCGAAGGTGTTGAATTTGGACATTTTTAATCGTTATTGTACTTCGTCAAAAAATCACTACATTTCGGAAGATGGCTCTTCTTCTGTCTTCAGTTGGGCCCGTTAGATGGCGTTAATCACGATCTGTGGACAGTGGTAAATGTGTTCGCTATTATGCATAATGCAAATATGCAGAGATTTATCAGTGTTTAATAATGTGTAATATAAATATAACACATAATTAAGGCCGTGGCCTAGGCAACACGGAGTTTTCCTCCGGGGGCTTCCCCGGTTTCTCCGTGGCATCCCAACAATTACTCCATTCACACACAGAAGAAGGCAATGGCAAACCACTTCTGGATTATCTGCCAAGAACGTATATGAACAGGTCCCAGTCCGAGAAAAGGATGGAAGGATCCTGTTCATATGGACCTGTCGTCAGACAGAACACTAAATAAATACATACGCGTTTCGACCTCATTATATAGGCCTTTTAACCATAATGAAGGATATATAAAATGAAAGATAAAATATAGTTGCCTCAAATTAGTCCTATTGTTGTTCTTAGTGTCGACGATTTTGAGGATTATTGGTATTATTATTGTTGCGATTATATTAATTATTGCAACAATGCTGATTTCGTACTCACTTTTCAGGAACTTTTTACTGTCCATGAACATTCTAAAATAAATTAAAGTTGCGTAAACAGCTGTGCCAGAAATAAAGTAAAAACTGGTGTTGGATTTTTATCGCAGGTGAAACTTTCCACAGAAATGGTAATTTTCTTAGCGATAATATTATATTTATTTGTAAAATAGGAAGCACGACCAAAACTAATTGCATTTGCTGATTAACTTGAAACATATTGTTACAATTAATACCGAAACGTCTGTCTTGTATAACGAGCATAAATGTAGACACAACTCTTAAAACAATAACATGCAGGCTAAGATAAATCGAATTTCTCTGGAGGAAACTCGCTAAGTACCTAAACCCAACGCATGGTACTTTATTTTATCTGAATGTGATATAATTAAATCAGAAAATTAAGAACTGTATATTAAAATATAAATAAGCAAACAAACAACTGTTAATACTATAAAAAAGACACTATTGCCATACGCGTTTCGACCTCAAGAGGTCATCATCAGTGGCATCAGGGAAATCAATTCATTTAAGTAAGTGGCTCAAACTTGATTTAGAAAATAAATGATGAATAGGACATTTGACGAAAAATATTTTAAGCGACACTGCACCACATTACTTTACACGAAGCAGTCTGAATAAAATAAATTATGTGCTGAGATTTTTATCCTGTTTCTCCAAATTTTCTTTTGCTTGCTTTAGTAGTTCACTATAATAAACACAAGGAAAAGTTTATAAAGAGCCCGAAATGATTATTTTATTAACTGTTTTGCGTGTGGAAAATTAAATCAGCTTCTTTACCTCTCAATACACCAAAGTGTCTATAAAGAGCTGAGAACGTGTTCTCTCATTCGGATCCAATTAACCGGAATCATATCCCAAAACTGTAGCAGTTGTTCGCAGTACTAAATTTAATTATAATTTACCCATCTGCAACATCGCTGAACTTATGATAGATCCGACAATGGTTTAAAATGGGGTAAATAATAGTATAGTACTCGGGACCATATTATGCTCTTTGCCTACGTCACTAGCTCGCGTGTAGAAGTAAAACAAAAGAATATAGTCCTATTATGTAAATCAAAAACATTTCCCCTGTATAAACAGGCAGAGAACTACAAAGCACTGCCGTTGGAAAATAATGTTTATGTTATGTTGTACTTCCTTACCTGGTACACCTCCCACTCTGTGATATCCTTGCCTTTTGCTTGTAACATATGTCAAACGCACGGATTAGCCCCTAGTTCTGTGAGTATTATATTGTTTATTTCTCCCATAAGTTGTATTTTCTTTGTTCCTGTGGATTGCAGAAGTGTGCTACTCTGTTTATCTTAGTTCTGGAAGATGTTAAATTTCGACAAGAAAATATGATTTATCACCAATCCCCTACGACCGTCCTTTTGCTTTTATTATGACCCAAGGAATAAAGTTAGTACCCAAAAAGGTATATAACGTAGTTGAAATTATTAATTCCACCAAAGTTGAATAAATCTGAAAAGAGACTAAGGAAGGAAATACAGATACGAAGAAAAATACTTATTAAGATGGATAGGTGAAAAGGAACCAAAAAAACAATCACGTAAATAAATTATAGGCAATATAAAAGGCAAATGAAAGATTATGGATGATCCAGAATAATTTATATAATTAAATACTAATTGAGAATATAACATGGCGGGCTCCATTTTGAATCGAAGCTCTATAAAATAAACACGAACGTAAAATAATAAAAATATACTTGACTTAAGCCCTTCTTACAGACCACCAAAAAATAAATCAAATAACTATATAAAATATTCAACCACCATTTTCACACTACATTCCATGTCAACCTCAGGCTGTTTCTATTTTCCGTAATATGTCACAGTGATTAGTTAATAAGTTAATAGATACATTAATTGTTTCTTTTGTGAGGCAGGTAATAAGATATTTTTTTTAAATGGCGGGTTGTGTTGGATGCCAAGTCAAGGTTATAATATAGGCTGAGACATTAAGACGTCTCCAGATGATACAAGTGGAATGTTTCGGGTGTCATTAAATTTCAATTTCAAGTGGTCTTCGACCCTGAACATCAGCGTGGACATATGGACCCCTTCGGTTTGGCATCCGGTAACTTGTTCTGATCCCAGGCCCTGATAACATCATCCCACGTATTAAGTTACTTAATGTCCTGCATGTTGTTTTACACAGGAATGTGGGAAAATATCGATTTTGACACATCGCTGGCCCATCTAATTACTATGCTACAGCGTGTTCTCAGGGGAACTTCAAGGAGATTTGCCCGTACGATAAAATTCCTATGAAGTAATTGTTACTATTTAAATATATTTTTTATAATTTGCTATTAAATTTACAAATACGAAAGTTTCTCTCTTCTCCAAGTAAGTTATTTGATGAAGATTTCTGTCTTCTGAGTTGTTGGGCTGTGTAGTCTGGTCGATGTTTACCAACGTTTCCGAGGTCATACTGCCTCCGTCACCGCTGTGAAAACCTCAAATCTTACATGTTTATCATCGTCTCTAGGAGAATGATGGCATAGCAACTTCAAATAGGTTATGACCGTTTCTTGAAAATTTATTTCTTCATACACAAACTCATATATTTTGTTATTCGACGTTGTATAATCAGTGGAATTGAAACAATATCGTAAAATAACACGATGCTTGCTTTACGTCTGCAGGAAAGACGCGAGCTACACCGCCTCGCCCTGCAGTGTTGTTGGTATTTCGCATCTTGTGCACAAACAAGGCACGAGAGCAAGATTAAGAACGCGCTATGAGATAAACTCATATCTGCGTTACTGGAAGGAACATTCCGGTACACATCCGCTGTCACAACACGGCGTTTGTCTAAATCTCTTAATAAGGAGAAGTTCGATTGTCTTCATGGCCAGACAGGCACGAACTGGAAATAGCAAAGCATTTTTGTGTACAGGCTAATTTCCAATTAGTACAGAATGTGTGCTGTAATTGTTCGTTTATGGGTAAACAGTGTGCTTATGAACTATCTCTATACAAAATTTCATGTACCGAACTCTAGTGGTTAATTAGATATCGCCTTCAAACTGAAAACTAAAAAGTAAAATTTCGTGTGGTCTCCATCTTGAACTACCTTAATGACATATATAGATTTCTTGAAAATCTATTGTTACAAAAAAACGGGGCTCCATTTTGTGTCTCACCTCTGATGTTCGCACTGCTGCAGTTGTGGTATGATTAATTGTTGAAAATTAAGTAAACGTATAGTGGCATGAATTAATACAAAATTTTATTAAAACCTAACTATAGGTCTATCAGTTTTCTCAAACGCTAGTCGTTATACAAAACATTGGTACATAACCTAAAATATAGATAATTTTTAAGACCTGCAACTTTTTTTATTTTCATTATTTTTGATATAGTGAATACGTAACGAAGCACCCTGCAGAGGATCTGCAGTATTAGGAGTTTTGCAGCCATAATATATTCGGTAAATTAACTTTTAGGCCCAATGACATTAAATCACAAGGAGGACATTTTGTAAAATATTTTTACTGCAGTGGAGTTGCTACATATTTCCACTCTTGCCGCCTATAAAGATAGCCATTGAAAGGTGAAGAGCAAATTACTGTGTTCCTCGTTGCTTCAAAATTGATCTGTCCAACTTCTACTCTCGCCTTCTGGTACGTAAGTTTTCTAACCTGAGCTCAGGTAAAAGCCGGTAATAACAGGATAATCATGTTTCATTGGGAGTGATCCATAATGTGATCATATTCATTTAACAGTTTATTCTCATAATATATGTAAATTTTACGATACGAAGCACATTTTCGATACATTTCTTTCTTATTCCTGTCATTAAGAAAAGTCCTTCTGGGGAATAATGATGTAAAATACAGAAGGTAACGTGTGTGGACACAAGCAGGCTTAAATAGCCTCACTAGTTACACATCTACAGTGAACGACGACGTAACTTAAGTTCTGTCATATTTGCCTATGTGAAGCATTACTATAGTCGAGATAACATAATGTAACTATTATATGCTCTACTAGGAGTTATGGGCCATGTAGCCAAAGTTTAAATTCGGCTATCTCTTACAAACATATGAGAATGTTAGGGAGGGAAGTGGTTGATTTTATCGAATGATTTAATACGCGTGTGTTTAGAACACGCTGCACGCAAAATAATTAGCTGGCTCTCGTAGGGAAGGGTTGGCTGCCTTGTGGGACCACAGAGAATTTACATGCGCATAATAACACCCAGGGTGTACACCTGATAATGACAAAGATCCAGAGGTTGGACAAGGAACCTCATACATCCATAACAAAAATTAACACTAAATCGGTTACTGCAACGAAGTATGAGACACTGGAGTTTTGTGACGCCATGTAGTGTCGGAATTTACTCTGAAGGTGGAGGCGATACGTTCCTATGAATCGTTAGTGACCACTTACGGTATTACACTGCCTCACAACCCAAAAGACTACAGTCCTAATTTTTATTTTTGTGAAATTTTAAAATTCCCATTTGGACAGTCGCCGTTCTTGAAGCCATAAATAACACTTTCTGCTTATCACGTTAAATGTACTTTGTATCGAAAGATTTTTATAATGAACAGCTTTATGATATTTTTATACCGTGACTCATTTCTGAGATATTAAGTAAAACGTGACTTCATTGTATGCCACGAAAACAGAAGACGGATAACGTTAGAAGCAGAAAAACGTACCGTTACTCATATTTTGATCTTTATAAAATTAGCTATCTTCGTACTTAATCGAATCATGACTTAATAAGTTAACTGAGTAGAATCTTAATTGTAAAAGTGTTATTTAGTCCTATACATAAAAACTTCTGTAAGCTAGACAATTTTCTTCTTACGTTCTAAGAATGTGTTAATGGAACACATGTATCACAAAAGTATAAAATTTTTTAGTCAATAGAATGTAGTGACATAAATATGTTATGATAAGTATACACGATAAACAATTTTATTTTTGCATATTGTTTTAGAGTAAATACAATTTTAAGGAGGCTGACCAAGTCTTCCATGTATTGACAATATGTATGAATTTATGCTAATTATTTTATCTGCCACGTAGTTTAAAACACTACTCTACCTTATTTATTAATATAAGTAATTAAGATCATAATAAGAAAACAGGTTTCAGACATGTCACGTGATTGGATTAAAAAAGGTACAGATGGTCAGTGTCGACGAGAATCTAGCACTGATTTCAAATAGTAAAACTGCTGACTGCTTATGTTCGAGTTGATAATTTTTTTGGGTTGCGCGGATGAAGTGTTGCTCAAAAAATATCAGGTAGTTTTACTGACTGACTGTGGAAAGTAATCTTAGTGGTTCAAAATTAGGTGGCCGGAAATGTACCCGGAAACTCGTTTTGAGTGGAGGTTGGTCAATAAATAGGACCAATGTGGGTCCTAATGAAGGAACGTTATCTTTAACTTTAATGGCGTTATGAAAAGAGCGGAAAAAATATTCAGCTCTACTCAGCAGCGAATAATAGGAGACAGATGCATTTATGAATAAAATTAAAAAAAAATATCTAAAAATGGAATTGACGATTGTCAGAGCTTCTGAACATTTTATATGTGATACAGATGGTGATAATGATTATGACAATGTCGACATTATGTTTTAAGCAGCTGATTAAATGTATTAATAGAATGCAGAATTCAATCCAATTATTTATTATTAGTGTGCTGTATCAACAGCCAGAAGACCAATTACAGATACAGCACAGAGACGAACACACGAACAAAGTAACAGATATAGAAATGTAAGACTTGAGGTTCTCACAGCGGTGAGTATAAAGATTTCCGTCTTCTGGGTTGTTGCGCTGTGTAGTCTGGTCGATGTTTACCGACGTTTCAGAGGTCATACTGCCTCCGTCATCAGAGTATGAAGATTTCTGTCTTCTGGGTTGTTGCGCTGTGTAGTCTGGTCGATGTTTACCAACGTTTCAGAGGTCATACTGCCGCCGTCATCAGGGCGATGACGGAGGCAGTATGACCTCTGAAACGATGGTTAACATCGACCAGACTACACAGCGCAACAACCCAGAAGACGGAAATCTTCAGATATAGAAATGTTACAACAAAGGGAATATAAAATACATAAGTGCAGAGGACGTCCGTACACAAAGAAAAGAAAAATTGATACTAAATACATTGGTATATTTGTAGTAATAATTAGTAAGAATCATAACTCGGAGAAACTGAAGCAACATCCCTAATAGACGAGTGTGATGTTAAATCATCGGATGTAATCGTCAGTCTTCCACATATCATAATTTTCTTCACTACAATGCCACCAGCAGTGGCAGAACAATGATAAATAACAGAAGGGAAGAAAAGAGAGTCGAGTAAAAAGAGTTATGGGTGCAGAAATAGATATCACATTTACTCCCGTTCTTGTAGAGAAGGGAAGAATTATGGGCCTGTGATACATATCCGTATGTGTTGGTGATACAGAACACTCTGAAGCCCCATTTTCCCCTACCACTGTGACTGCAGACGTTGGTAACAGCTGTTCCTGTCCCCAGGTGAAAATATTGCAATCACCGGGGTGAAACAGACAGACACGCGGATGGAGAGAGAGAATTCATTGTATCAGTCGAGAACTAACTGGCGGATGAGTCAACGAACCGTGCAGAAGGTAGCGCTAGTGTATATTACACTTTAATACCGGCTACCCCTCACATAATGAACTACGCCCCCTCCCCCCCATCGTCAGCAGAAACAAATGATATATAATAGTTCAAATTCGTTACAAGAAATCAAGTTTACGGCTTATGGTATCGATAGGTCGTCAGGTTTCTTTCCGGGTGTTTGGTTTGCTTAGGGTAAACAATTTTCCTAGAGATGTCTTATCAGAATCTCCCCTTACCCCAGAACTGTTGACATGAACCTATTCCGTTGTCATCAGCGTGGATATGTGTCTGCATATTCTGCATACGGACGCTTACAAATATTTATAAAATTAATCATTATGCATATATTGTCCATTACCCAGCGTTTCATCGGATTTTGTGCTGTGTTCAGGTGACTGGTCGTCATTTTATTGGCAGAATTAATAATTCTTATTTTTATATTAAAATTGATATGGTAGAACCCGAAAGTCTGTTGCAACTAATAGCCACTTTTGGACATTCTTATGTCTTTGCCGTTCTCCTCAGATCCATCCTCATATTATGCTTTCATCTCCTTTTTGATCTTTAAAATGTCATTGTTTGAAGAGGCTTTCCTGCCAATTTTCTGTATACGTCTGTCGTATCCTTGTTTAATTTACATGTCCTGACCGTTCTAACTTTATAAATAGCAAAGATATATAGTTTGTAGAATCTAAAAGTTATTAAGTTGCTTATTATAAGATAGCTTATTCCAGGCTATGTTTTCGCTTGCATCTTTCCTTGTTAAGTCCAAATATTTCTCTGAAAATTAGACATCAGTTGTAAATTATTTTTTACACTCAGAGGAGTAAACGCATTACACAATAATGTGTCCGTGTCATTTGTCCGTGAATAGGGCGATTTCAACCGGAAAGAACCATTTTCAGAAACGATTTAAAATAAATCATTTAGATGCAATAACATTGTAATTTATTATAATTTATTTAATTTATTGTAATGTGTTATAAGGAGAGTGTTGTTTTCAGAGCAAGTATTAGTTGAACATCGCTTGACATTTCGATGTTCGTGTTTCGGAAATAAACAGGCCGATAGACAAATAGGATTGAATCTTAAAGTAGCTACGCCCTTTTCTTCTAAATAGGCCTCCTTCACATTCGCCCCATTCGATTCACATAACATCAGCAGTTGATGCAGCTACCCTGCCAGAGTTCTCAGTATTCTCTCTGGACCAAACAAATGAGCGGCTGGCAGCCATAACGGCGTAGATTCTGATGGCGCAGTGCGCATGCGTTACTGTTTTATGGGCGCTAAATCTGCGATTGATGGAGATGCTCCCAGCTACAGGTCACCCACCATTGTGTCTTCAGTAGCCACACACGCCTTACTCAAGACTATCGATCTGAAGGCTTGGTCGATTCGAAGACCTCGAAAAGAGAGGGGAGATAGGACGGATGAGAAAATGGAGCAATGCTAGAAGAGCATTAGTCGAACCTCGGTGGACCTGCGAGTTTCGTATTGGTCTAGCGGTTAGAACGCTGGCCTTGTAATCCTGGGGTCTCGGGTTCGATTCCCGGCGGTGCCCGAATTTATAACTTGTGTTGGGCAAGGCCGTGGTCTAGGCAACACGGAGTTTTCCTCCGGGGGCTTCCCCGGTTTCTCCGTGGCATCCCAACAATTACTCCATTCACACACAGAAGAAGGCAATGGCAAACCACTTCAGGATCATCTGCCAAGAACGTATATGAACAGGTCCCAGTCCGAGAAAAGGATGGAAGGATCCTGTTCATATGGACCTGTCGTCAGACAGAACACTAAATAATAATAATGACAGTGCAGTTAATAAATGCAGCGGTAATAACGTTTATATTTTTCATGCGGAAACAAGTAAATACCTCAACCAGGGGGCCCAACAGCTAGGGTTTTTGTTATTCTCTTTTTACCTGAAGACAGAAGAAAATCCAGCTTCCGAAACATTCCGTAATTTTATTGAAATACGGACGATGGACAAGGTCCAAAACATTTATTTTACAAATTGAATAATTAAATTTGTATTATATTACTCCAGAGCCCGCTTCCAGCATTCGCCACCTCAATTCCAAACGCTTCGACAATTAATCTGATTCCTTCTGCAATAACAGATAACATAAACATGCGGTGAAATGTTCAAGTCTCAATCTCCTTTCAGATTTGTGATAACAATGTTCGAACACTACAGAAACATATCGTTATCATTTTGTATTGATTAACAATGAACTTTAGCTTATTTTTCTTACATTTTAATAATGTCATATCATGTGGTAGTTTAATATTAAGTGACTGCCCAGATTTCAAGGCAGAATAGTTTGTTTATCGATGGCTGTCATTGCTACCGTTGTGTTGTGTCTTTGAACGTCTCGCCGCCAGGCTAATGTGTAGGTAAGAATCAACATTTTTGATGCGAGCTCAAATGTTTGCTTGGAAACAGCTTTTTGAATTATATAGTTCACCCGCTACAGATTTTGATCACCTTCGAATGCGACAGGGAACTGGTTAGTTCCACCACCTACCTAGAGGTGGCAATCTAAACTTTCGCTCCTAAGTTGGGGTGAAAATAAAGGGACATCGCCTGATCGCGTGGTATTTATCACGATGCACTTCAGTTGAGCTGATTGGTGCACTACACATCTCTCAAGTATTTTTCCTAAATGATACAGTTTTGTGATTTTAGTAGATAGGTCTGGTTTTTGAAACATTGTTTTCAGTAACACAACATTAATTTTTCAGTGATGTTTTGCAAGGTTGAGAAACGTGTCACTAACATTAGAAAAAGAAATTCAAGGAGAACTTGAACAGAAATACTGAAGATAACAAAAGACGATAAATCTTGCCCCAGTTTATCTAACGTTAATAATATACATAAGTGCCAAAAATACTCCCACTAGGTATTATCAGGTGCCACAGAAAATTATTACACGTGGTTACATTATTTCGAAAGCAGAAACCACATTTTTTTGGTTAACGATCTGAAACATTAACGGTAAACACAGAAACCACATTTTTCTGATTAACGATCTGAAACATTAACGGTAAACGGAATTAATAAAATCCTCTCGGGCTATCGGCCGTGTCAAATGATAAAATCTCGCCTACGTTTCAGGGATCATCTCTGTACCCATCATCAGGACTTCTAATGTGGCTGTAGAATCCAGCTGGCCATGCATAAAGTTGAAAAAGTTGACAATGCTTACAGTTATTTATTATTTAGTGTTCTGTCTGACGACAGGTCCATATGAACAGGATCCTTCCATCCTTTTCTCGGACTGGGACCTGTTCATATACGTTCTTGGCAGATGATTCAGAAGTGGTTTGCCATTGCCTTCTTCTGTGTGTGAATGGAGTAATTGTTGGGATGCCACTGAGAAACCGGGGAAGCCCCCGGAGGAAAACTCCGTGTTGCCTAGACCACGGCCTTGCCCAACACAAGTTATAAATTCGGGCACCGCCGGGAATCGAACCCGAGACCCCAGGTTTACATGGCCAGCGTTCTAACCACTAGACCACCGTGGCTAGTTATCAATCATAATAACCTACATAGATCATATCAAGTACACTAATCTACAACATATTTCGATTGTTCACTGGTCCTGAATTGTTCACGAAAGTATTAATGAGGCTCTTGACAATCAAATGTATTAACTCAGAACACAACAAAGGAGTCAGCAAATGCCGAGATATTTGAAGTGATTACCTGATGTGACTTGCCTTGCTGGCAAATCGGAAACTATCTTTCAGAGGTCATATTTAATCTGATTCGTTCATTAACAGAGGCAAATATGGACCTTAAATTTTGCAGCTATTGGAATATTATGATCCTTTCTTGAATATCCACCTAGAAATAACCACTGTTTTAATAATCGTATGAACAGATATTCAATACAATTGAATAAAAGCTTTTAATGAAATGATAAAGACAAATTCGAGAATCACAAGTTAGTTATGTTGAATTAGACCTCTGATATTCAGATGGTTTTAGTTAACCACAATATTGAGGTATATTCATGTTGAAAAAATTCAGGAAAGATTCCATTGTTTCAGTTTTGTTAATTCTGACAGAATTTCTGATTATCTCCTCAGTCATGTACAGAATATAATTTCAGCGTAAAATAGAGAATTCAGATGTTCCATGGGCCGTCCGTTTTAAACCAAACTTGATTGGTATTCAGAATAAAGTCATTGAGGCATATACGTGTATGGTTTTCACGTGCCCTGATACGCGCTTGTATTTTAGATTGTTTCTTAGAACCTTAACAACAGAAAATTATTCAGTGTATTTTACCTTTCTTTAATTGGATTTCTACCTTTACACCACATTCAACTAAAATAACTTATGCATTAACTGGATTTTTTAAAAGGAAAATCCATTGTTTCGATTCAGACATTTTTTGTGTCTGAGAAAATTACAAATTTCAGCGACTGGATACATGAAATTTCAAGTAGTCGTCGTTTGTGGATACCTTGTACAAGGCTGGTTTAAATTTATAATGTTATGTTAGACTGTATATTGCTGTAAAACGAACTGTAATCCCTTTATTGTTCATAAGACTTCAAAGGAAAATCTGATTACAGAATACAGCAATGTTTTCATAGAAAAACCATGTCCACCACTTTTGAACATACTTACGAAGTAGATAATTTAATATCCACCTTCTCTGCTGCAAGAGCTTAGGTTAAACGAAGTTTCTCAACCCTAGAAAGAATCAATTTCAGGGAAAAAATGAGTCGCCCGGCTTATGAACACCGAAAGCCTTAGCTTTCACACTTGAAGAAGAAGAAGCCTAATTTCTACGATGAATAATTGTAATATTTTAGACACTGGACAGGAGGGCAGAGATTTTTTTACAATGACGATGATCATTATAAAAATAATAACTGTAATACTTGAGAATTATTTTGTGTGTGTTGATGGGGGTATAAGAGTATTGAATGTCCTGGCTTTTGAACCTGTATTCGCCTGTGTCGATGATAGTTTCGTAATGAAGAAGCTTATTGTGGCTGTTGGAGAGGACATGAAAATTAACATTCGCTGCAAACCATTGGGCGGCCATAAGTTTCACAAGTCACAATGCTTTTTCACAACAGTTATCACTGCAGTCCACGACTCTAGTCTTGAGATTTGCAAGGAATGCAGTAAGTCCGTAGCGTTAAAGGCAACCCACTTCCTAACCCCGCAAGTCTCAAGATTACAGTCGTGGACTGTAGTGTATCGGGCGGTCTCTGTCAGTAGAGGGCTAGATGACGGGTTTCGATACCCTGCAGGTCCACCCAGCCTCTTGTGTAATGGGTACCGCAACCTCTTTCTTCGAGGTAGCGAAATACGAGGCAATTCAGGTGTGTAAAACTGAGTGGGATGAAGATGGAAATTGAGAGATGGGTCAAAGGTCGAGTGCTTCAAGTTAATTATCTCCTCGTGATGTATGGACTTCCTGTAGGACCCGAGTCCTGACCAATCCATCATTCACCGCTTCCGCGTTGCCTTTCCATTACCTGTGCATTATCTCCCCTCGCTCGAACGACCGAAGGACTTGGCGTCCCCCCCACGTGAGGGGAAGCTCAGCGAAGCGAGTGCGTCATAAAAACCAAATTTAAAACAATTTTTAGTTCGCTTTGTTGTTTTTGAGGAGTGGACTACATGTGTGTGTTCGTGTGTGCGGAATATGTAACTTTTAAAATTATTTTACACTTGTAAAATTCTTTTATGCGTATAATGTGATGTTAAATTTCTGTTAATTGTCTCTGCTAATGTACTCGATGTTACTGAATTTTATTTATTTAAACGGATGTAATGAACCAACCCCACAAAACAGAATACTTCTTGAGAATTTAGTAATCGCTCTGAAGTCAGAAATTTACCAGTCTGTTATGTAAACCGGTTAGTCATTACTGTGTTCACAATGACCAGCGATTGGAACTAACCTGATAGACTTCAACCTAATCCATACCCTCCGACAAAACTAATACTATTTCTAATATTATCCTCTCATATACCTGTACGTCACCCAATGGGTCTCTTCCCTTCAGGTTTCCCAGTTAAAGATTTGTTTGCATTTCTCTTACCCCGATATCCATTCATATACTATATATGTATTAATGTCGAATTAATTATTACTCAGGCAATTATCTCTCGTCTATGAACATCTTCCTATAGCTTGTGAGTGGTTTGACTGCCTATATTATGTCACTGTTATACTTCATACTAATTTTATGACGTGTAATTTTCTTCTACTCCTTACAAAGTGACTGCAGTATGTACTAAACTAAATGAAAGACAGAACGATATCATTCTCCTTCTAATACATTTATCTTCTTGTCTTATTTCTAGAAAGAATAAAATGTCATTTTCAAAATTATAATGTTGACGTTGTATGTAGGCTATCTAGACTATATTTTGTTATTCCCAAGTAGTCTGTGTCAAATTGTCCAAGGATCATAAGAAAATGAAAAATGTTGAGTCTGTTTCTGAAAATCGTGAAAATAAAATTAAAGCCACAGATGTTTGTCACTGTCCAACGAAAGATTTAGTGTCTATGAACAAATTCACAGGCCGTAGACATCCCACAAGCATCATGACAGGAGAAATAAATTCATAATGAATAATTACTTAGACAACGTAGAGCTTATCAGTGAGATTTTGACCTTTGAATTTGTCATTCATATTTTTGTCCTCTGAATATCCGAATTTGGCCTTAAGTTTTCAGCTGAATTGGAAAGCCAAAGTATTATCACCAAGCACTATTTTGTTTATCAAAATATCAGTGTCTCTAATATAATTAAATATTTTATTTTAATTATATAATGTAACAATTTATCTGTCTTGCTTTTTTAAAAACGAAACACTGCCTCAATAAAACACTATATGAACCCACAAAACGAGTAGTAATAAGCATTTGTATCATAGCAGAACCGTGTGATTATGAGATCTTACATGCAAGATCAGTCCATTTATGTTATTCTTACACTCGTACGTTCTCGAGTGAAATAAAAGTTATGAATTATAAATGGTGAGATAGAAATTATTTGGGAGAGATCAGTGGATGATTGCCTCGTCTTAAGGGAGCGAAAATTAAAAAAAAAAGACCAGTCGTGACAATTGCTAAATCTGATTTTCGAACATCTGACCTCCCTAATACGAAGGAGCACTCATACAATATGGCGGTGTTGCGATGCATTTATAGTACAAGACAAGATGTACCTTTCAGACGTATGTGAGTTATAGGTACAATTCAACTGTCAGTTACTTAATCCATGATCCAGTTTTATCACTGAAGTCAGTTTGTTTATACGCCGGTAATCAGGCTACAAACACAAGCTGTTATCAAGTTATATTTCTTCTTCCTAACATTCTTATTTTTATCAACATTTTCACACATAAGCATGCATTATTTTTGTTAGTCTATTTCATAATTATCTGTTATATCACTCTATTTACTTAGATTTATTTCTTCAAACTTTTTATGATTATTTTGAAACTACTGTGTCTTTGCTTGACCTTTAATGTATTTCGTTTGATGTCCACTAAATTAATCAGTAGTTCTGGCCATATGTCGTGTATCAAATTCTTTCTACGTGTCCATACTACGACAACACGTATTTGTCCTCTTCTGCACGACGTTCTTGTTTATCTCAAATGGTTCTGTGCCTCAGTTTGTACTTCGTCCGCCCTGTCACATGTCGTGCCACATTACCGTCTTTTTATCTCTTTTTAGCCAAAATTATTTCTAACATTTTACAGTTCAACAAACTTCGTGGAGCTGAATTCTTCCTGAAAAGCTAATACTCAAGAAATGTCCCGTCTTTTAAGCTACCCAAATATTAATCACCATACATAATTAAAGCCTGCCACTTAACCCTATCCAGAGAGCCAAATAAATCCATACCACACCCTCTGATCCTATTTGTTTAAAATCTTTCGTAAAATTGTTATAATAATTATTGCTCCGTCTTCCGTGTTCTATACATACTACTATTTCCCCCCCCCCCACCATTTTCTTTGATTTTTCATGCTAATTATCCTTATCGTATTATGTTACGAGCTTCGTTTGTTTTTAAAAATACGTTGATGACCAGCCAACCGTGGTTCGGGGCGAGAGGGAAGGGAAGGGATAACGCATGAAGCGTCTTGCCAATTCCATCTTCCCTTCACCTCTTACTAAGATGTATGTGAGACTCTCAGATATTTTGCAAAAGTTATAATTATCAAGCTCTTTATAATGCAGTTTTCTCCAGCCGCCCACATTTTAATGTGTGTCTGCTTCCCCTTAAATATTCTACGAACATTTGAATCCTTTATTAAAGCCAGAGTTCCAACACGGATTTCTTGCTTAATTCGGGGACGATTTAATTTCCGGGTAGCAAACCGACGCTGACAGACGCCTTACCCTGAATATTCATGTACCAGTGTCTGCCTCGACTCCATAATTCCGCATTTCTTAACCGGGAAGCACGCCGGCTGGTACTGTACACACATCTGCAGTATAAATGTACGATTTACAGCCACGATTCGTCTTTTATTACGGGAAACAGTAGCAGTAAACTTTTTACTGGTACTATGAAAATGATAACAGTGAATATGAAAGAAATTCTTAGAAAGGTTGAATATATCACAGGCTACAACTCTGTGGATTGTACATTTTAATCATCGCAAGTACTAAGTCCCTTATGACGTGGCGGTTAGGTAGAAGTTTTAAAGACATAGCGATTTATATTTGTGATAGTAGACGTTTTTCTGGTATTCTGGTCGTACATAGTCAGAAATTCGTTGAAAACATTTAGATAATTGTCTCCCGTGTATAAAATCACCGGTAACCATGGTGTAAACACCAAGAACACAAAAATATAAATTTGTGTACCACCTCAAATACCCCAGATCTCAATTAAAAGATGTACTCGCTGGAAGTCAGTGTGTTTATTATCGTGTTATAAGAAGCCCGTCACTTGATCCCACCCTAGGACCCTTTAAGATCCACTTCATTGTCGGTAGCCCTGACCCGAATTCGCATGGTTTTACTCAACTTTCATTGGCCTTGACACAGGCGACTTCCTACCCACATCCTTCTCAGCTATCGAGCGTAACCATTGTCTGACATTTTTAGACGCAAAATGACTTATGTAGTTGGTACGGCGTCATTAAATAAGCTGAGAACAAATCCAACTTTTTCGGAAGGTTAGGATCTCTTGTAAGGATCAACGGAGAGTTATGAGGGATATTATGCCCAGAGCGGGATTCAAAATACTGTCTAAGTGTAGTGTTCTGCTGTGCGTTGTTATTAACAAATTAGAGACATAAAACAACTTCGCGACTTAATACACTACTCTGCTTGTCTAATAGAAGTGCAAGAAATGTCTGAACTGGTTCCTCGTCCCTGAAGCAATTTCGGCCGTCATTATGTCAGGATTTATGGTCATATAAGCAACGCAGACATCCCCTTTGTCAGAAGCTGTGTCTGTTTTTCTGGCTGCTTTCGTCTTATGACCAAGTGTCCATGGCGAGTGTTTGGGAACAGGGACAAAGCTCTAATGCACGTGAATTAGGTTATGGAATCGTTGTGTAAAGCTTCTATGCTCCATACATGACATCCACCTGGCGTTCGGATCAGGAAGTATCAAATTAGTTGTTCATTTTAGAGTGATATAGGTCCCTTTTCAAACTCAACAGTCTCATAGAAGTTTGTCCAAAATGAACCCCAGCGTTATTCATTGTTAGCTTATTAGC
>NW_019060229.1:1055458-1069481 GCF_000696155.1 Zootermopsis nevadensis
GGTCGTCTTAACCCTTTAAAGCCGAGTGGTAATTATATGTATCAGCTGCTTTAACAGTCAGCACCTATTCAGTTTGTGTTTGTATGATTCTCAATGTAAAGAGCGATTATTTCTTTAAACAGCGTTTTTGTAATCGGGAAGTTATTGTTTTTCTTTGCGGTACGGCTGGATACTTAAAATAAATATATAAGCCAGCTTAAGATTCAAAATATTAAATTGAGTTTACTGTGGAGTATAAAAAAGGCCAAAGATAATTATCTTCTGGGTTGTAGCGCCGTGTAGTCTGTAAGAAGTTTACCGACATTTCTAAGGTCTTAGCTGCCTCTATCATCAGGGCGATGATTACTCATAATGCTTACTATGCCTGCTGCTTTGTCGCCGAAACGTCTGTAGAAGGATCATTATTTGCCTTTACGTAGAGTAACAGCCGGGTGCTTGGGTCATTTGTTTGTCTAATAAAGCTCCTTCAGGTAGAAAAATTCGTCGAAAGTTAATCGAAAGCTTGCTTTCCGTAAATCCGCGTTGGACGAACTTGATATTGTATGGTATTAATGGAGATACGGGAACGCGGTGGTAGAAAATGAAAGTAAATAAACGTAATAAATTATCATAGGAAAACTAATCATTAAAGTAGAATATGAATGGAAAGTTGAACTTTGAAGTGAAATATCAGCTGAATATTACGAACCAATTTAAAACCGAAACAGCGTAAAGAGAGATTCAGACCGCGGGTTACGTGCAGTTTTTTGAGACGAAAGGGGGGGGGGGGTTTGAAAGACGCGGGAGAGAAAAATCGCGAAATGAGAGTTGATCTGAAATATTTACACTCATACATATGCTGAAAAAAATCAAACAGTAGACACAATTATACATGTAAGAGATAAATTGTTCTAGATTTTAAGCATCAGTAATATTTTTTTCGTGTGCTATTACACCGTATTTGGCAGACCGCGTATAATCGAATTTACCGTGATCGACAAATAATTATTCGCGTTTATTTTATTGCGTATAATTAAATATTCGTTGAACGACGTTGTGCTTTGTCTAACACCTTAATTGCCGAGGAGACAAAAATTTACAATTTTTATACATTGTCGTGTTCACAAATTTCCGTTGTGAACCAAATAAATACGGTCCACACATTCCCATCATGTTTCTATAAGATACATTTTAACATTATCCTTCCTCCAAAAATTTTTCCAGCATATATTTTATATCCCATGTGTTCCAATGTCAATCTCATTTAATTTTCCTTGATTAGTTTATTCTAATAATGTCTGGTGAAGAACCAGTTTTGCTTCTAAACCAATACAACGAAGTCTGCAGGGCCACTGTTGGTCTAAACTTGCAGTAATCCTTGTATTCTGTTAGTTCTAAGAGTCCATTACCGATAATGAATTTTGTGTTATTCGTACCAGTTTATTATGTGTCGTTGGTCGAAATGATTTCTTATTGCGTCTCGCTCTCTTTCGTTTCTTTGTCGAACCCCTGCTGTACCTCTTCTGTATAAAGCCAATCGGATTTCCTCCGCTGCAAACAGCGCTGAATCAAATGGACGGCAATAATTATTCTTGCATCACGCGATGCGGCGTAGTTCTGGGTTACGACACAATATCGCACAATCCCTAGTATCAAGTGCGAAGTTCTAATGGGGCAAGGTTATGTGCAGTTTATTCATGCAAATTACTTTGCGTATGTTTTATCTGCAACGTTTTGACATAGAATAGTGCAGTATTAACTGTGACATCGAAAACTGAAATGTGTAAAATTTTACAATCGTTTGTGGTAGAATAAGTTTTCAAACAGAATTCTGCTGAGTGGTGTTACGTAGTTAGTTAGTTCTTTGTTAGTTATTCAGCCAGTCAGTAAGTAAGTCAATCAGTGAGTTTGTTAGTTATTTAGAATTAATTTTAAATATGACAGCAATTCAACGATTACTTATACAAATTATTTATATATTTAACGAATTCCATTTGAGATCCACAAATCGATATTTCATATCGATACGGATATCGGAGATAATCGATTAAAATCTTGATTATGAAACGAGACACTGCGTCATCTGTTGAAAATCCGGCTTAACTACTGATAGCTGTTATTTGACGAATGTTTGTTTCTTAACTTGATGTAGATCTAGAATAATGTCGAATAGACCTACTTATTAATGGCATATGGGCTTGTTAATAACGCTAATACACACATCTGTTAGTGGAAAATCCAGAATTATGTTAGACCATGTGCAGTCGTGTAAACCGTAGACACTGGATGTCTTGTTGAATGTTGTGGTACGCATCCAGCACTGAAGAATGGTACATCTTTCAACCCAGTTCCTAAACTCAGACACTCCGGATGCAATAAGAGTAATAAAATGAAACCTATAAAATATTACTTCTCTGAAGCTTTCCTCACGTTCGAAAAATACCCACTGTTTTTTCCTGGCTCTCTTGTAGTCATAGAAACAAAATACAATTAAGATTGGGATTGGAAGTTCCTCACATGGTAAACCAGTTTCGAATGTAAATTAATATTTTACTGATAATTTATCGCCTGGCTTATTTATGTGCGTTCACTGGAATGCTGCTTACAGGGTGGACAGGATGGTTGATCATAGCTGTTTATGGGTTAAACAGTCTTTCAGCACGTTAAATAGTTTGAAGACCTCGCTCTACATTTCACAGTCCACAAACCTAAAGCTCGCGTTTAAATTCTGTGGCGGAAAACGTCATAAACACACAACGGGGTTGGCGGTATGATTCACCAAGACGAAAGATATTGTAGGTAAAGAGAAATGAAGTCTTTCAAAATAAGGTGGCTAATTGGTAGAATTTGAGTTTTACATGGCGGTGAGTAAGATGACTGTTTTCTGGATTGTAGCACCGTGTGTCCTGGTAGAAGTTTCTAACGTTTCAGAGGTCCTTGCTGCCTCAATCAACAGGGTGATCGCCCTGATGATGGAGGCAGCAAAGATCTCTGAAACGTTGGTATACTTCTACCAGGATACGCGGTACTACAACACATAAGACAGCGATATACGGTGGAGACTTGTTTATTTCTTAGCCAATTTAATGACGTTTTGTCACTTAAACAGTTTACAAAATGTCGTCCACTGACAAGTTATGAAACTTTGTGATTGGGCAGGATGTGATAGGAAGCAGTCGTGGCCTATTTCAAGACAGTGGTTTTAATAGACGGACTGGGAATAATCGTAAAAGTACTTACAAATTTGAAGCAGGAGTGGTAACCGCGACATATTGGAGCCCTGATGTACAGATAGCTCAAGTAACAGGCAGTAGTTTTGATACATTTTTTCCTGAACTGTACTTTATAGCTTAATGTGCTAGAGGAAGAAATCTCACACATCAAAGAAACGTCGAAAGACAGACAAGAAAATATGTAACGCTGATGGAACGACGTTAGGACATTCATATTAATATTGTTTTCTATTTTATTTTAACGTTGCTGTGTCATCTACATCAGATAATTAAATAAACCTCTGTGATAATCATTATTAGCATGGTCAGATCAAGGAGGATGAGGTAGGCGGAGCATATAGAACGCATAGGGGAGAAGAGAAATTAAAACAAAATTTTGAATGGAAAACCTGAAATAAATAACTCGAACTACGTTGGGGGGGGGGCGTTATTAAAATTAATATGAATGAAATTGGGTGGGTGTGAACTGGGTTAACCTGGTTCAACATAGGAACCGATTGTGGGCTGTTGTGAGCAAGGTAATGAACTTCTAACTTCCATAAATGGTGGGCAGTTTTGTGACTAGTTGAGCTACTCTTACTTCAAAGGAGTTTTGACAAACGTCAAATCTCTTGGATGCCCGAGGCAATGCTTTCGCTGCGTCTGCAGTATTACTTAAAGACAATGAAATTTCGTAGCCAGTGGTACTTGAGTTCTTTCAGATGAAAATGAAAAATGAAAATAGAGGTAATATTTTCCATCATTTTCTAGAGTTCATTTTTTTATGATTGGGTGGAGGGTGTTGGGGCACAGTGTCTCTGTCACGCTAACTTCCAGTGGAGAAACGCCCATGCGGGGTCCTGATAGGGGCGGAACCCCTACAAGGGGGAGCTGTTTCTATGGTAACAGCATAGAATAAGCTTTTGAAATTCCATCGCCATTGTAGCATTGTGTCTTGTGGCGGGGCGAAGGGGAATATAAAAGTGATTTATAAGAGTAAAGTGAAATGAAGGAAACGAGATTAGGGGCTGATGGAGACGGAGAAAGGAACATGGAGCCGTGCGCAGTCCAGAATGCGCGGTGGCTTTCCTTCCCTTTAAAAGGATGGTTAAATATTCAGTGCGAGTACTAGAAGTAATTAACAAGAGAACTGGTTGATACTTAGGTCTAATAATAAAATGCATTAGTCCGAGGTTCATAACTCCTGGATTTATGTTGTGGATTTATTCGCCTCGGTTTCTCTCAGCGGGTGTCTCGAAACAAGCAAGACTACATTTTGTATAAACGCTATTCGATTTTCATTTGGTTGGTTTTTAACTCTTTTCTGATAGTTACTTGCGCTAGTGACCACTCATAGCTTCTTTTAACTGTGAACATAACTATTATTTGTGACTCCTCAAGGCTATCAGGATGATGCTTACAGCGTAAAGGTTGTTGAAGCCAAACTCCAGAGGCTTTCTACACTGCAGACGTAGTTAACTCCTGACATAAGATTAATTTGTCTGAAAAACATAATCGTCTGGTACTGAATTCTAACGTTGTATTATTTGGTTGATGTTCAGTGAGGATTGGAGTCAGTGAAACTGAAATAGACGTCAGTATGTTGTGCATGAATTGATATAGAGATACGCTAGTTGTCGCTTACCTTTCTTGTACTTATGCAAAGTGGGGCAGCATTAATTTATCATTATTAAAGATTTAATAGTCGACCACAATTTATTGAAATTTGATCAAATTATATGAATTGAAAGACAAATTTTTGTTATTATTGAGGAACATTAAAACAAGGTTAATTCCTAAAAATTACACTCCTCAGTTGTCCATCAAGGTTGATGCATTGATGTATTCGATCCATAACACTTTCCATTACGCGCAATAAAATGGCCGGTTTTATGATATTAATTTCTTCAGGAATTCTCTGTGTGATATTATTTAAGTCTACCGGACGTGTATGAACAACTTTGCTTTTGAAGCAGCCCCGTAGAAAGAAAATACAAGCCGACATCGGGTGAACGGACTAGCCAAGAAATTTCGCCGTAGCATAAAAGTATTCGTTGTTCAAATATAATTCTTAAAGTGTTTATGCTTAGTAAATATCTGAAGAAATTAATGCCATATCGCCGGCCATGTTACTGTGCATAATGGAAAGTGCTATGAAGCTACTGCATCCATCTTGATGGATGATATTAAAGAGGAGTTATTTTTACGAATTAACTTTGCTATAATGTTTTTCAACAATGGTAATTCAATTCATATTACTTTTAATAAAATTCAATAGACTAATAAACTGTGGTCCTCTTGTGTATATTTAAATATGATTAATAAACTCTGTCCGACAGGAATTTGAAATAAAACAGATTAAGATTTATTCTTGCATCTGCTGTATCAACTAGCTCAAGAGAAAATGTTTTGATAGTGTAACAAATAATCGGGCAGTTTAAAAAGCTATTATTTTAAACCCCGTTTGATTATACTAACAATTTCACGGGATCGCGACACCCCTCAATAGGGCACCAGGTAAGACGGTTGACGACCTGTACGGTAAGCCATTAGAATGGAGTTCAGTGGCGAATTCAGTTGATCTACGTATTATTTATAATTTAATATTTTTACGGCTGAGTCCGGTAGCCTGGTAGAAGTTTGCCGACGTTTCAGAGCTCCTTGCTGCCTCCATCTTCAGGGCGATGGCTCATCTACCAGACTACATGGCTCTCCAAGCCAGAAGACAGCCATCTATCTATTATTTGCTTTTCTAATTTTGTCTTTAATTGTTTGTGGTTTGCCGTTTCGAACTCCAGTGAGACATTATGTGACGTTGATGGGAGACTGGTATTAAGATATGTCTTAATGCAATAAGGTACGGGGGTATGGACAGGATTTAACTCTATTTAGTATTTGCGTTCAGATCCGCTGTGAGGCCACCTGGCCTCCTATCCAATGGGTACTGGGGTCCTTTCCCGGTGGTAAAACGCGGCCGGGGCGTGACGCTGACCGCTCACCGCCCATCTAGGGCTCAGGTCAAGAATGAGTAGGAGCTATACAATTATGGAAGTAACTGAATGTAGAAAACTGACAACCATGGTTTGTTCTAAAGTGCTTTTACTACAATCATCTGCAGTGACAGAAAATTACGGTTGACTGGTTAGAAATCTCATTCATATTCTGAGTGTCCTGGTTTCAAATATCGGCCCACCGACCAGCTAACGTGTTTTTTTTTTAAGTTCCTCCAGGAAAATTATAGAATAATCTCTTAATATAGACGACTGCTTCCTTACAAATTGCTAATCGCATGGAGGTCAAAGGAGCTTCAGACTCGACTGAAGGACCTATGCAATGAGGAACAGACGACTGCTTCCTTACAAATCGCTAATCGCATGGAGGTGAAAGGAGCTTCAGATTCGACTGAAGGACCTATGCAATGAGGAACTGACGATATAAGACGTGGTTAAGAGACGACCTGTCAACTTTCCTACCAGAAGGCGGACATAGCAGGTTGCATTACAGCAGGCGTTGTATTTCTGCTGAATGTTGGAGGCGTTGCCAACAAATAGTGTCATGTCGAACAAAAATCACTGTCACACTCTGCAGTATTAATTAATATCGACCCAAATCATGATTAATGTACAGTACGTTACAGAATTAACAGCTGCTGATACAATCTCTGCTGTTCCCCATAAATTCTTTATCAGCGTTGTCAGCTGATGATCCCAACGAATAGAACTGCTATGGTTTGTACAAGAATTGCCCACTGTAGGCTATATAATTCATTTGATATAGGATCCACCCGACCGCTTCGGGTGAAAGTAATTTTTTACTGTTATCTGTGGTCTATTTAACAAAGTCTTAATAGCTCATAATGTGAAGATGATAATGATCAGTGAGTATTGAATTGGTAAGATATGGAAACAAGCTGTCGTGTCCTAATTTAAGGTTATGTGCGGATATTTTTATACGTGGGTTGAGGAAAATCACAAAAAAAAAGACTTGACAGCCGGTTTTATGACTGAGATTTAATCCCAGAACCATCCAAATACAAGGCAGGAATTCTAACCACTCAATTCCGACATTGATCTTATAGAATTTTAAAAAATTCTACTATTTATAAGCTTGTTTTTTACGACAGTGTACATCTAATTTCTGGTGTTAAGAGATGGCTGAAGTTTTTTTTTGTGATCCTTTTCATTCACTAAATACAGATACAGTGCTATTGTAAAATAAAATTTGTTTAAAAATTGCCTTTCAGAAAAACGAGGTGATTAGTTTATTGTTATGAAATGAAACAGAAGTCGGCTGAAGTAAAAATTAAAATGTTACCTACTATGGAAATGATTAAAATGTCTGCAAATGAATAAGTTGACAGTAAACATATGGCTTAGTATTACATGAAAATTTAGCTTACAAGAAAATAACTAATTATATTAATGCTGTTTTTTTTTAAAGTTTTGGATAATATCTGTACAACATTATAACCAAATTGAAGAATCATATCATTAACATAAAATTAAAATTCCACTATTAAGATCATAAATATTGCAAGCTGCAACGTGTACTGAAGCTGTCCCACTATACGCCATCGACAGTAATAGAGACTGACGTACTATAACTGAAGAGGTGTGTACGCAGACTTGCGAGTAATAGAAAACAGCTTGATGAATGTTAATATTTGTTCTCAGTAGTGTCAGTGATGTAGGTGGAAATAATATCCGGTCGGAGTCCGGTTTCGATACGCGGATCTCCGCAAGCAGTTTTCTCAACTGAGGGAGATCCCCCAGCGTTAGTTTGGGCCCACCAGCCCTCCGTCTTTGTCCCGCCTGCCAGACAGCAATAATAAATAATCGTCCCGGCCCCTTAATGATCTTACGCCGTGGAAACCTTTAATTTATAGGGGTTTTATTCTTGCCGTATTATCCTTCTTCTTTTATTGCCATTTCTTTTTTTCATTTTAGGCCTGCCTGTGGTCCATTTTTTTATGTGAAGGATAATGAGAGTGGGCTCAGGATTTAGCAGTCGATATCAGTCCAGCGAGTTCAACAAACAACAGAACAATTATAACCTGAATTCTATGTGATTAGCCTATGTGCGATTCTTAAGCCTATCCACATCAGCAGTTTTTGTCCTTACAAATTCAGAGCCCAGATTATGTTTGTTAACAAACAAAACTGGAAAGGTGTTATCGTTACGTTGTTTAAATAAAGTTTTCGACATTTTAGCGTCAATATTTCTTTGTAACTGTTCTTTCAGTTGTGTGCAGTATACCGACAGGATTAAAAGTTGTGCATATAGTAAAGTCTAGACATTACATGCAAGCTACAGTACTAGCTCACACTTTAAGTGATTTGTCAATAAAACTATTTCTGATGATCACGTGTCAGAGGATCCTTTCTTCGTAAGAGTTTCGTCAAAGCGTTTATAAAACTAGCTTAGAAATGGAATTAAATATTTATTCGGTGTTAAATAGGTGGCATTAACAATACTTATTAGAGTTATTTAACAAACCAAGAGTGTACTTGAACACTAACAACCACCATGATAATCACAGAGCCTTTGTGTCACGTGGTTAGTATGATTTGTTCGTTTTCGATAAGTCCCGGGTTCAAGTCCCGGAGACCGACCGTCTCGACTGAGACACTACATGCTTTCCACAGTCTTTCCAGCAAAATGTCGACATAGTACCTTTAATTAGGCCACTACCACTTCATTTTACATTATTTTCAATTGATATTTCACTAATCATTGTCTTTTTCCTTGATATATAATATAATCTGAGTTAATGGCAGTAGCGTTAAATAGGTCTAAACTATAAATAAATAAAATAAGTTAAGAATTTTGAACATTTTCGAGCAGACCATAGGCAATTTGATTCAAGCGTTACGCATCACACGACGTCTGAAAATTACGGACGGTTTTCGATATTAGGTCCTCATAATTGCAATTCTGGGAGTATCAAAGGCTTCATTTCTTTAAATAAGATTTGGAAGGCGGAATTACTGAACAATATTGTGCAGAGACAGGAC
Source organism: Zootermopsis nevadensis (assembly GCF_000696155.1). Next base: position 1,064,664 of record NW_019060229.1, read on the forward strand.
GGACTCACAGATTTATATCGTAAACCTGTACGATGTCGGTATAATTCGAAAACACTACGCAATGTATATTATAATTGGGAAAATTATGAGATTAATATTTTAATACAAATATTCTGACTTGGCTGTGTGGCACGTGTAAGAGCGCCATTAGAGTAGACGGTGCCTACATGTCGAGCAGTTTCGGACAGCCAATAAGGGGTGCTCCTCCACTTTTTAAATTCGGTTGGATGCAAACGAACCCTTCGCCTGCCCATGCTACAAAATTCCAAAGAGGACCTCGGGCTTTCGAGCTGTCGTGAATAAGGTATCAAATTTTTGCTAGGCAACTATCAGCTTCTAAGGAAGGATTCTGCCCCATAAATTTCGTTGTAGGTCTATCTTGAGCCATGATTAATGCAGTTTACAACCGCCAACCACTTTTCTCGACTTCTATTTTAGTATTACTCTCCTAACTTCGCCTAGGCCTTGCTAGTGTCTTTTCCCTTTCAGACGTGGCATTTGCTGGAGATTTGGCCCTAGAATCTCAATGTGGTACCTCTTAACATTTTATCCTAAGACAACTCGGTAAGTCTTCTCCAAAACCAACGTAGATTTCAAAGGGTGGTTTATGATGAAAAAATAAATATTGATTTCAACAGTAGCCTATAGATGACCTCATAATTCCAGTAGCTGTATGGATTATTTGTCACGTAGCCTATAACAGAAGCGGAAGAAAACGGACAAAGTTTGCCACGCGCTTGCCTTACGGGTGCCAGATACCGATTAAAGAGTTTTCTATGAAATAAAATAAGTCCTGAAGCTACTGCGCTGCCCCATTAGATATAACCGCATGCTCAGAGCCCCGCCTTTACCCTGTAGGGTAGAGCTGATAGAAATCTGGCTGGCAGGTAACGCTGCTGCAGTCTTTAAAGACCGCAATAACACGAGATAAGATATCGGCAGTTATGTGCGAAGGGGGTAATTTACTATCATTACAATACAATCAACAGCCTGAGTCAAAATATAGGTTTGAGTTTTGAGAAGCCTGCGGTACGTGATACAATTATTAGTCATTAGATCACTAGGTCTACTGTCAACACCAACATAACCGCGGGGGGCAGATAAGAACTGGCAAACTCAGCTTTTTTTCTTAGGCCTATGCAAAAGAATTGTCGCCATCAAAATAAATGCATCCCATTTTGACCCATCTCGAGCCAGCTAAATCCAGTTATTTCCTCAGACATGTTTACAATAATTTTTCGCCTTTTGTAGTGCATTTGTCGATCGAAAACTCAGAAAAGTATGTACTGACAACAACTCAGATCCTTTTGAATGTCTTTATTTTCAATTTTGTTTAATCTGGTACATCCCTTGACATTTCTTTTAAAAGAAATATTTTCCTCTGCTTACGTTTTGCTAACATTTCTGTAGTATTTTTCCATATAATTAATAATAATAATAATAATAATAATAATAATAATAAGCTGGCATAAAATAAAATTATATAATGCATGTGACACTTGCTAAAAACAATATGTATCCCGGAAATAACTGCTGCCCTATGTACCTTAGGGACAAGGTCTGTCTCGGGTATATGAAAGTACATACCCCATAAAGTGTTGAATAGATGGGATAATAATAATAGTCACCACTTTATAAAATTTTAAGTTTTTCATCCAGTACCAATGTTAGCAAAGAGTGTAACTATACCTCCATTACCAGATACTTCTTTATGACGTGGTACTTAAAAAATAAAAAGGACAACTTTACCTTTCATCTCTCTCCTCACTTGTTTCAATGTTAACTTTATCACTCCTCACATTCAATAGGCTCAGACCGATATATTTTATTTGTATACGTAATAAGATATATAACATATCAAGTATTTAACGCGTGGAAGTTGTTCCTCGTCTGGATTGTGACGTCTTGTCCGTGGTTAGGTCAGCTAACCTTCAAAGTGTTGGTAATCGCCTACAAGAGTACAAGGCATCACAACCCATAAGACCACAATCGACATCGAATCAACCGTTAAAACATTGGCCCTCATTTGTGAGATTTGAGGTTTTCATGGCGGTGAAGAGGATGATGATGATGATAATGATGCTCTTGTTCTGGTTTTTAATGACATGTAAACTCGTCGATGGATGCCACCGTCTCGGATAAACAGACTGGCTCCATTTTTAGTCCTGAAATAATTTATATTGTTTTATTTTACTTTGACCTTCATATTAAAGCAGTCGCCAATGCTGTGTGGGTTGCAAGGGCTTCCTCCGGTTTATGATTGATAATTCTTAATATTCTATTTAATGGAAAGGTCGTTATTCTTCATTGAGATATGTGTACAAATTAACATCCAGGTGGTTATTAGACAGTATTCTGACAGTAGGCTTGGAAAAACTAAGTATTATATTTCAGTATTTAGTCTCATAGTATGCATATTCTAGTGGCCTTTGGTCTGATCTTACATTTAAGCAGACATAAGACAGAAAATCTGTATTGAATGAGGAAGATACTCGAATTTGGTACCGAACGTCGCAACCTTGCTTCTTAATTGGAAGTTTCCGCTTTTAAATCTCGGCCACATGACCTGCTATCCAGATAGAGGTTTTTCATAGTTTGGCTCAGTAGGCTAATAAACAAAAACAAATCGAAATTGGCTAACAGCAGGACCATGGTAGTGGTCAGCCGTCATCATCATCAACTCAAGAAACATTAACCATGACAAAGAAATGCTTCATCAGAGTTTTAGGAATATTTCGTTTGATGTCTTCAAACTGTGAGCAGTGCCTGATAAACAGTGCAATCAGCGAAGAGAACATATGGACAGAGTCTCTTTTTTCATTGCGGTAAAATATCCTTAAACAAGGACATTTCGTTTATTTGTGGGTGAGTGCACCACAGCCATCCATCATAAGTTGTAATTGGGTGTGCTATCTTGCTACACAGTATAATGATGCGTAGTTTGCAAATTAAAATGGAGTCACAACTAACACGAGGGAGAGAGAGAGAGAAATCAGTAATTTTCCTAGCCAAGGATGAAATCTTGACACAGTAATCAAAAGCAATCAGCAGTAATGAACCGCGGGGCTGGGCCCAAGACGAATAACCTAAATAACTAGAACTTGTTCTGCGAAACTTCCAGGACTTAACAAAGCATGTATGTATTTACAGGCGTTATATCCCACTCTGAGCCTTGGCCTTTGTTCAGAACTATTCCCTAAGGCTTTAAAAACTTTTTTCAACATTTAGCACGAGTTCCTGGACGAGGGCAAGTAGACCCGTCCCAAAACCTCTACCTACGCGGGACAACACAACACAGGAAGACGCGAACAAACACCCATACTTCGAATGGTATCGAACCTATGATCAAAACGTTCTAGCGGCCGAGAGACACTCCCTAGATCGCGGCAAATATAACTCTAAACATATAAAACTTAATAATAGTTATTTTGCAATAATGTACGGAAAGATGCGTGCTTTTCTCAAATATATCCGAGAAGAACACGGTGTTTGATAGTTTTGTCGATTTAAGGATAAACCTGTCACGCACAAATATAGTAGGGACCAGATTACTTGCTAGCTGAGCTCACTAGAGCTGTGGATAGTTGCACTCGGCACGGCCTGGTCGGTGCACGGAACGGCCGGGTAGAACTGGTAGAAAAAGCGTGGAGGTGCGCGCGCAGTGATTATGACCTTGCTCTTCACCCCCGCGCCGAAACTCGCAAGTAATCTGGTACTTACTATAGCTATTCTACTGTCGCACAAACGAATCAAAAACTGATACCAAATTCAGTAGTGACTTTGACGGTGTGAGCATTGAACGCTGAAATAGCACCGAAATCACTACGCTGCAGTTTCCGGCATGAATCGACATAGGAAGTAGCAAATGATTCATTGGTTTGTAAGGGGTGTGGCCCCATTCTACGTTTTATAATTGTGTGATCTGTATAAGTCGCTTCAAAGCTGTTTCTCTAGTCATTCCATTCACACACATACTATCCCTCATAAAACAAGCCTATCCAATACACGAAAGAAATTTCTCTTGAAATTATTATTATTACTATTACATATTAACTTTCGTAAATGCACCTTATGTTAAAACATTATATCATTATAATAATTTGTTCATGTAGAATTAATACAGGGACTTTACGACATTTTAATATTGAGAACACAATTTTATTATTTTGTATTTTTAAGTATCACACTCTTATATATGTAAATGACATATCTTGAACGTTAGCATTTATTATGTGTGTCTCTGCTAACATGTATGATTAACATCACTTTTAAACATTGTATTGTGGTCTATGTTCCATTATCTTGTGCTGGTTCTGTAATTGGCTGCTTTAGATGTAGAATTAATACGTTAAAACAGAGAATTGAACATAATTTATTCAGATTGAATTATTAACTGATAATGTAGTTTGTACATTATGGTTTATAATTGTATTATTTTGTGTGATATTTATATCCTGTGATAAGAGAGAGTTAGTTGTTAATTAAGATCTCTGCGCGTAACATTGTGAGGTTATGTAAATGCTAAATTAACTAAGTTGCTTTTAATAAAGTTAGAAGTTAGCTTCTTGTCGAAATATTCAGTACGCAAATTATACGTATAAATGAAGCAAACGTTACGCATAGTAGCCTTTGTTTTCAGGTAGTTATAAGCCTAATTCGGGAGCTTATCTGATGATATCACATCGTGAGGAACACATGTTTAATGCAAATTTGCCACACGTTTTGGTACATTTTATGCTTCACTTCTCACACGCCATATTTATCCTTGTTTTATCATTCTCCATATGACGCTTCTCTTCATGCACTCCCCCCCCCCCC
>NW_019060229.1:1069578-1097940 GCF_000696155.1 Zootermopsis nevadensis
CATATTTTTATGTGACAATTCAAGGGGTTGTTATACTTAGTACTCTGAGTAATGTAAGATTTGAGGTTTTCACAGCAGTGAGTAAGAAGATTTCTGTCTTCTGGGTTATTGCGCTGTATAGTCTGGTGGATGTTAACCAACGTCTACCAGACTATACGGCGCAACAACCCAGAAGACAGAAATCTTCATACTCTGAGGACGGAGGCAGTAGGACCTCAGAAACGTTGGCTGACATCCACCAGACTACACAGCGTAACAACCCAGAAGACAGAAATCTTCATACTCTGAGGACGGAGGCAGTAGGACCTCAGAAACGTTGGCTGACATCCACCAGACTACACAGCGTAACAACCCAGAAGACAGAAATCTTCATACTCTGAGGACGGAGGCAGTAGGACCTCAGAAACGTTGGCTGACATCCACCAGACTACACAGCGTAACAACCCAGAAGACAGAAATCTTCATACTCTGAGGACGGAGGCAGTAGGACCTCAGAAACGTTGGCTGACATCCACCAGACTACACAGCGTAACAACCCAGAAGACAGAAATCTTCATACTCTGAGGACGGAGGCAGTAGGACCTCAGAAACGTTGGCTGACATCCACCAGACTACACAGCGTAACAACCCAGAAGACAGAAATCTTCATACTCTGAGGACGGAGGCAGTAGGACCTCAGAAACGTTGGCTGACATCCACCAGACTACACAGCGTAACAACCCAGAAGACAGAAATCTTCATACTCTGAGGACGGAGGCAGTAGGACCTCAGAAACGTTGGCTGACATCCACCAGACTACACAGCGTAACAACCCAGAAGACAGAAATCTTCATACTCTGAGGACGGAGGCAGTAGGACCTCAGAAACGTTGGCTGACATCCACCAGACTACACAGCGTAACAACCCAGAAGACAGAAATCTTCATACTCTGAGGACGGAGGCAGTAGGACCTCAGAAACGTTGGCTGACATCCACCAGACTACACAGCGTAACAACCCAGAAGACAGAAATCTTCATACTCTGAGGACGGAGGCAGTAGGACCTCAGAAACGTTGGCTGACATCCACCAGACTACACAGCGTAACAACCCAGAAGACAGAAATCTTCATACTCTGAGGACGGAGGCAGTAGGACCTCAGAAACGTTGGCTGACATCCACCAGACTACACAGCGTAACAACCCAGAAGACAGAAATCTTCATACTCTGAGGACGGAGGCAGTAGGACCTCAGAAACGTTGGCTGACATCCACCAGACTACACAGCGTAACAACCCAGAAGACAGAAATCTTCATACTCTGAGGACGGAGGCAGTAGGACCTCAGAAACGTTGGCTGACATCCACCAGACTACACAGCGTAACAACCCAGAAGACAGAAATCTTCATACTCTGAGGACGGAGGCAGTAGGACCTCAGAAACGTTGGCTGACATCCACCAGACTACACAGCGTAACAACCCAGAAGACAGAAATCTTCATACTCTGAGGACGGAGGCAGTAGGACCTCAGAAACGTTGGCTGACATCCACCAGACTACACAGCGTAACAACCCAGAAGACAGAAATCTTCATACTCTGGGTAAAGTAGACGGAATCAGCACGCTTGACTCACTTCCAGTTAGAAACATTGTTTTAAATTCAATTTGCACATACAGGGACGAGAGTTAATGCTAATGAAAATATCTTAAAAGAGCCCTTGGTTTGAATCCAGTGCAGGTATTTTAATATTTGTATATATCTTCAATCTCAAGTTTTTCATAGTCGGAGATAAGAGCACTTAAAATTTTGTGTGATTCAGTTTTAAGTTTGTTGCGTTATTATATATATATATATATATATATATATATATATATATATATATATTTATCAACCTAAATAACGCCTACAGAATCATGTGTTTTATCGCAGTATTGAAGAAGCAATATGTGGCAATAGTTTTTTAAAGAATGTCGAACACATAACCAACAAAAGTATTTGATACAGGAGGAAATTAAGTAAATCTTTCTGTTTAAAATATTGCTGGCATGGGACGTGTTTTTACGAGTAGGCCCACGTCTAATTTTAAAAAATACATTATACCGAAACAAGTACATGTCATATGAATATGTTACGCATGATGATAAAAGCACATTTCTCGTTGATAAGCTGATAATTGCTTAGTTGTTCAATTAATCCCCACCTTTTGTTGTACCTGAAAGTTCATTGTTGCTTTCACAAGACAATAACACTATTCTGATCCATTTACATCCAGAACACACCCTAAAATCTATTTTATTAAAGTTCGATTTAACAGATAAGTAACTACGGTAAGTAGTCTTAACTTCGTGCGCATTCCTATTGAGACAGTGGTAGTCTATGAAGAGGTAAAATTTTATCTTTCTTAGATCCGGTGAATATTCATTACCGTACTCACTACAGCCCGTCATTAACCACAACCATAATCTTTTTCGTTAATATTTGTTCTTGTGATAAATAAGTATTATTTATGTATTGTATTTCCTGATCGCAATTGTCGTATAAACATTCCATAGGAATATATGATCTGAAGCTATTTATCTCATGTGTGCCACAGTTTAAGTATACTTAACTGTCTCCAAAATGAGTTTTCTTCTAAATTAAATAAGTTTTAATTCACATCGGAATATCCGAGTCTGTTTATTGTAACATTAGTTTCTAAAAGCAAGTAGATATGGGTTGTAGACCTTCCTGATGTTTTAACACGCTTAAAAGTGTCGGGAATTTGTAAATAAGATGTAAGATGAAGGTCTATTTATTCTGTAACCCCGTGTCGATCCAGTGACCGACCACCTGTCACGTCAAATTAATTAATATCAGTTGTGAAGGGAACCATGTAAATGCTCACGAAACCGCTGAGTAATGGTGACACTGCAAAGTGTAAGCTGAGTATGCCACTATAATAAAGCTATTAAGTTGTCCATTGAATCGTTTAAAACCGTCCGCAAAATGGCAGCTGTTGAATGGTAGTTTTCTCTGCTGTGTTTATTGAAACCTTACGTCTCTTTTCTGCACATTATCGCACATTATTGTCACGTTCGTGGGTTAGGTTAGGTTCCAGAGGTTTCCATTGGCCCTTTCAACCTTATTCCTGCACATGGCGTCTTCTTAAACAATGTAGATTTCATCAGACCTGTGTACTTTCTTAACACTGCACGTTTAAGCCTCAAAGCGTAACAAGATGTCTGTCTTCTGGGTTATTAAGCCGTGTAATCTGGTAGACGTTTACTGATGTTTCAGAGGTACTTTCTGCTTCCATCTTCAGGGCGATGAATTATCTTCGATGCATAATCATTTCCCTGATGATGAAAGTATGAAACATATCTAATATTTCGGTAAACTTATATGTGATTAAACAATGCAACGTCTCAGAAGACAGCAATTTTTATAGTAACCATGGGAACCTGATATATGAGCTGTAGAATAATTTATATGACATATTTGTTGAATCAAGGGCGGAAAATTACTAATAGTATCCCTTTGGACCACTGAAACATTTGTTTTAAGAACTTACCACTTCGGTGTGCGCTGAGGTCCATGTTGGTCTTACTGTTTTTTTCTGAATGTTTGTTTCAGTCGTGATGCATAAGGATAAGGAAGACGGGATGCACCACGACTCGCAATTCAGGAATCGAGATCTCACGACGTATGACCACACGCTGCTTGATGGCGAAATGTTCCTGCAGGTACGTGCGAACATCGTGTTGATATTGCACCTTCAGAGTGTTCCCTCGCCCTGTACCGAGCCTAAGCACTTTTCCGCTGTCTTAGCAGAATTCTTGAGGCTCTCGAAGCTTCGATTTGTCACAACATTCCGTTACAGTAGACCCTCATTTAACCACGGCTCGTTACACCGCGGATATGATTATGTCTGCCAATATGGTTATGTTTTATTTAACATAAATTGCTGCGAAATAGCAACTGAAACATTTTGACTTCACCTAGGTGTGTCGCGGCACATTGGTTGTGGAACACTATTCTAGGGACAGTTATTTAAAACTAAATATCTCTTCTGTAGCATTGTGAGGGTTAAAACATTTCCTATTGTTGAAAAAACATTTAATGTTACGAAACTTTTGAAATCAATACACGATCTTAAGAGATCTTAAATTTTGAAAGATCACGCGAACTTACCATGACACGTATTGGAGCCAGTTCTAACGCGTGTCTAGTTGACGTTAAACTGCTTTGTAGTGCGCACTGCAAATTGATGCATCTGTTTATTGAACGCGATGCGCCCACCTGGTCACGCATGTAGACGTCATTTACTGACAGACAGAAGCTTCTATCAAACAATGATTAATGATTCCTGCACCTTACAACCTCTCATTCCGTCTAATTTAGCTGGCAAGTGCCTGATTGATTGCAGACCTTCGGTATCTGCTCTGATCTTGCGACTTCCTCTCTCTTCTTGCTTTGGCGTTGTTAACGTGTGTGTATATACATCTTAATTTTTTACCCCTCAACGTTCTAGTACTCTTGTGATTGGTTTTGACAGACTGGAGGGCATTTATTAAGGTCTGGTTCAAGCAAATATGGACAGATAGGTATTTACGTATATTTAGACAGTTTTGTATCACGTAGATTAGAAGCAATTGTGAAAAAAGATGAAACAACGAGTGCTAATCTAGTTGTGTGTTCACAAGAAAAAACGCGGGAAATAAATTGCCGCCGGTTGGTAGGCGTGGCTGTCGGAAGAATGCTGATCGCGAAGGCCGTTTTCGACAGTTTCATGTAAACATGTTTCTTGATATTTACGTAGTTGATCGCGGTATGCAAGAATTATTATGAATAGAAAGTGGGCTTATGTAATTACTTTTTATAAACTGTTAACTGCATAGTGTATTTCGTACATTATGCAAAATAATAACATAAATGACCGTTAAAACATTGGATTCGTAAGATGGTCCAGACTTTTAAAACTCTGATATTTTTTTCACTTGTGAAAAATTAAACGTTGCCCGTTTGAACTGGTAGTTTGAAGAGATTTTTTAAAATATTGTTTTATCATGTACCAAGCTCCAATTTAATGCAACTCTTTGGACAGATAAACTAAACATCACATAAAATTCAATTATGATTCTGTACATTAACTATTATTATTATTATTATTATTATTTAGTGTTATTTATTTTATTTATAATTATTAAATTGAATTATATTACTTAGGTATCGTATTTAGCCCATTTATTTGTGAAATATGATTCAATAAATGAATCTAATTATTATTATTATTAATATGGTACATTTATATATTCAGTTTCATTTGTTTGTTTTACTTTTATTATTATTGAAATAAATTAATTACTTATTATATTATATCCTGTACTCTGGTTTAGTGCTTGGCTGTTATTGGCCTTTTTGGCTGTTGTCAAGCACTTAAATAAATGAACTGAATTGAATTGAATTGAATTTAATTTAATTTGTTAGAGCGCTCTTTAAATTTTATGTTACGCCCACAGATAACTGTTGTAATAAATGCATATTCCTTTTAATTTTCTTGCTGTCCTTTGACAATTATGTTGGTGGACAATTCTTTTGTACTCTTTGATGTCCAGTTTGACTTGCAAGTACAATTTTCAGTTTGTGTAAATGACTTCCAAATTCTACTACATTTTCATAATTTCTATATGTCCATTTACTTGTGTTAAAATTTTCAAAATTATAGTTTCAACACACAAAATTTTTAAAAAAAAATTTAACCCGTATGTGGTCCACCTTTTGATCCTATATTTTACTTTAATTTTGCTGATTCTGGTGGCTTGGCCTTGTGAGACCTCTCATACCCTGGAATCTCGGGTTTCAATCCCACTCTGAAAATGGACGCTTGTCTGAGTTTATGCCATGTCCCGTGAATGTTAGGCCTGATTTTATACAAGGAATGTAGCGAGTTGACCAAGTAAGGGTTGAAAAAATCTTAAGTAGCAATATTTGAGTCGAGCTGTTTTGCCTAGGGAGTAGTTTAGAATAGACTCTATCTGATTTAGTTGCATTTTACTTCCCATAACGACATTGTACAACATATTAATTACTTTGTAATTAATATATAGTGATTAAAGCTAAGGAATTAGAAGTGCAGGTCATGGAGTAGGTATAAGTAGATGAATAATTTTCTTAGGCGATCAGTCGATTCAAGTAGAGAGTTTTAATTTGAAAATCAAAACGTAAGAGACTGTTTTATATAATTGAGCACATATGGAGGATAATAGGTCATAATTAAACATTTTTGAAAGAAAGAGATGTGTAAGAGCATATAGTGGATGTAACTTTCTCAGTATTCGGTCCAGTGGCGGGTTATTATAAACATGGTAAGCCTAATTTACATTGGATTTCCTGAATATATGAGCTACTATCAGCTTTTAAATAAAATCTGTGTATTATGAAGTTATGTTAGTGAGGTTTGACATCCTCACGGCAGCGAGCATGAAGATGATTGTCCTATAGGTTTATCACCATGTAGCCCGGTGGAAATTTACCATTTTTTCAAAGGTTCATTAAGGCAACAACGCAGAAGACAGTTATTTTTATAGGGTTACTTATTTGATTAGTTACAACATTATCCCCCTTTCAAAAGTTCGCAGCGCTGTAATTTCAAGCACCTGACACACGCGTAGCTCAGAAGCAACGCTTCTGATACCTACTTCCATTTCTGCTTGACAAATGAGCGAGGGGAAATATTTCTAAGATCCTAGTTTCACAGAATGTCTTTTCTAACAAAATTCTGTTAAGCCGTCACCTTTTTCCTGCCGTCCCAGACAGTTCGTGGGGTTTGAATAGGCCTGGACTACTCCCATGACCCATCTGTTTTTAACTGAGATTATAGAGGGCAAAGCCAAATGCAGGTGTTTTGTGTGTTAACGTGCCGAAGAGTAACACTGACGTCGACTAACAGACGCCCTGATAGCCGAAGCCAAAGATTTATTCGTCAGAATTTTGCATGTATTTCTTGTATCGCCCATGCTGGCTATACGTGCAGCCCACCACTGCCTTCTGCATTTCAGTGCCATAGAAATTCTAGGTGACTTGTACGGTGTAAGTCACAAAATTATTCGTTCTCTTACATTCTAAACCGTGGACCTAGCACGTCTTTCTTAGGTACAAATGTTTACCTGAGCGCCTCTTTTTTTAAAAAATTGTAATTTATCCTTTTTATCTTAGAGTAAGATACCAGTTTCAAAACTATACAAAATAAATTATAATATTATTGATTTGTTTATCATAATCTTAGGGGGTTTAGAATTTAATCGCGGTGATAGGACTTTTAGAACTGATTGATAGGTCCGTCAAGCATTTATAAGATTTCTTATTATTATTATAGTGATGAATCCCATTTCTACTTGTTAATGTCTTCATTACGGATATTTAAATTATGAAACACAACCACTAATTCAATAATTTATATTTGATATCTCAAGCACATTTGTAAAATTACAAATAATACATAAACTGTGCTGTTTTTAACGACGGCTTAAGTTATACCTTAAATACACGTCACCACGACCGTTCTATGGAAATTTCATTTTGGCTTCAGTTCAATATGGAAAATAATTTACACGACTGACAGAGTAAAGATGTAGTTGTTATAAGTCCTTAAGGACTCGGAATTGGTTCTCCGGCGTCGGCAGGACCTGGCTCCAAGTCAGGGTCAATGATAGATGGCACATATAATGTTCAGATACCTCCTGGGTTTCGGACCTGGTTCAAATGATAGCCATTATTTTTTTACAAGGAAAATTTTATTCGCAGTTGCGCTCATTTCGCACTCGTGACAGTCACAGAATTAAGAAGTATCTTACAGAGATTCAACGATTGGTCAGCGACTTACAATGTGACTGCTAGCGTATATTTGTTGGGATCCCCGGGTGTTTTTACGATGTCGTCAGATAATTTATTTCAGATTATTGACATTCATGCATTATTATGTACTTCTATTAGTGACACAAAAATCAGGGAAGATTATAAATATTTGGACTGGAATAAACGGAAAATGGGCTTCTGTTGGGTTCGGGCAAAATATTTTAAGTTAAATTTCCGGCTAGGGTAAATTTGTTCTTGGGCCGGGCCGGTAATGTTCTAAAATTTCGGCTCGTGCAGACCTCTATAGTCTATATTCTATACTATAAAAATTTGTGATTTTCCTCGTCTTCAAAAAATGACGTCATCAAACAATGTAACCTTATATTTGTTCACTCGACATTGTTGTACCAACACAACAATGCCGAGTAAACAAATGACGTGACAAATTACTTGAGTAAGACACTAAACTAACCTCCCCGAAGGGGGGTTAGTTTAGTGTCTTACTCAAGATTTTAAAAAGCAACTAAACCCCCTTCGGGGGTTTGGTCAAGTGTTTTAACCCCCCATTCGAGGGGGTTGATTTAGTTTCTTACTCAAGATTTTAAAAACTTGACCAACCCTCCCGAAGGGGGTTTGTCAAGTGTTTTAAACCCCCATTCAGGGGGGTTGGTTTCGTTTTAAAAACTTGACCAACCCCTCTAGGAGCTCCGAAAGGAGCGCTCTGCTCTAGTGATTATAAAATATCTCCGGAAATTTTTATAACTTACTGTATTTCTATACGTGTTTAGTCAATTAACAAACTACGAGGAAATATTTTGTTTATATCGTAGGAATGAATACAATCGATAATGGTCTTAGTGGCCTTGAGGTCTGAAGTGTGGGTCTCGGCCACCTAGATACTGGGATAGCAGGCTCAACTTTTGGCCTATCATGAGTATATCTGAAGACGTATGATTTGAGGTTTTCACAGCTGTGAGTATGAAGATTTCGGTCTTCTGGGTTGTTGCGCTCTGTAGTCTGATGAATCGCCCTGATGACGGAGGCAGTATGACCTCTGAAACGTTGGTAAACATCGACCAGACTACACAGCGCAACAACCCAGAAGACCGAAATCTTCATACTCACCGCCCTGATGACGGAGGCAGTATGACCTCTGAAACGTTGGTAAACATCGACCAGACTACACAGCGCAACAACCCAGAAGACAAAAATGTTCATATCTGAAGACATTTCTCAATGTTTGCGCTGATGCAGTAAGCGTATCGGAATATGTGCGCGGCTTCCAGTATTTCCTAAGTCGACTAACGAAGTCTCCAGAACTTGCAGCATAATGGCCTTGTGGTATAGGTAGATAGATGGATGTGTTGTTGTGTTGCCTCACGCGTAGCTAGTGCAGTCTTCGGGCTAGTGGGCAGTAACTTGTATGGACTGCACCAGCAACGCCCAATTATGTTTTATTGAGCCATCAACATGTTACTTCTTACCCTATCAAACCACAGCCATTAGCATGTGCCTTGTGTACCCATAAACCTTTAAATAATAATTAAATTTTGATGCAATACACATCTCAATCTACCCTGAAACAGGCTTTGCATGACAATGTCACATTACTCTAAAGTTCTGATCCCCGAGGAGTTAGGAAAAAGCGAACGCTTCATTTATCAAGCTGAATTGATACAACACGAAGCACAAGAATAAGTTGATCCGTTGAGGCTCGCTTTTATACTGACTCATGCTAACGATGCGGGCCACACGGTGTGTTCCTGTTCCGCACCTCTGTTTGTACTTCCTTACACCATGGCTCACACGTTATTTCAGTTCTGGAGTGAATGAGTTCGAATCCAGCTCTGTCATGGATGTTTGTTTTCGTCTTTTTGTGATGACTTGTAAAGCAAGATCGTGTTATAATCTTGAGTCCTCATCTGTGAAAACTTTTTATTAGTCATTTAAAGCCCAGTGGTAAATATACGTTAAACCTGCCTTAACAGTTAATAAATCTTGCAGTTCGTATTTATAAGAAACTCTAACAGCATTAACAAAATTTATCTCAGTAATGTTTAAATGTGATGTTCTCTTTAAAGTACGGGCTTCTGCTTCGAAGGGTTAATGTAAAATGCCGTGGTTGAGTGGTCAGTGCTTTTGCGTCGTATTCGGTAGGTCCCAGTTTAAGTTCTGACCCGCATTTCGGCTACCTTTACTGGTTTTGTTCGTGGTTTTCCTCAATCCCTGCAAGAAAATGCTGCGATATTATTCACAACTGCTTCCTTCCCCATTCTATGCAATTCATTCGTTATTAATCTTCCGAACATTCATCTCTTGGCCTGTTTAATTTGATCTGTTGAGGGCGTTGTAAATAAACCAAGAATATAAATCTCCCTTTTACGTGATTATTTTTATCAGAATATGGGGCTACTTTCAGAATATACTTTGCTCCTTTTACTTTAATTAACCATTTTCATAAGAAGCTCACTCTTTTAATTAATTTCTAACATTTATATTTAATTATTTGTTAAGCACATGACATGAAGTTTCACCGACCTGGATTTCCAAATAAATTTTAATTATGTATATTATAAGCATTATATGCTGTACCTGTATTATATTGGGCATTATCCATTGTCAAAGATAAATGTGATATACGCGATGTTTCAGTTGTTAGTTCTGCTTCAGTCTTCAGGTGATTGGTTGCCATTATACCTCAGGTAATGGGCATTGCATAACATTACAATAATGAATCAACCATTGTCCCGACCCTTAACACAAGAATAATACGCAGTATTTAGTTTTAAATAAGCCCAGTTTGAAATGTCCCTTTAATTTAGAAGATGTCTGTCTTCTGGGTTGTTGCGCCGTATAGTCTGGTAGAAGTTTACCGACGCCCTGATAATTGAGGCAGTATGACCTCTGAAACGTCGGTAAACTTCTACCAAACTACACGGCTTAACGACCCAGAAGACAGCCATCTTCGGACTCACCACCGCAAAAACATCAGATCCTACGCCCCTAAATTAAAATTTAAAATTATAAATTGTTTTAGTGTTTAAAATTCCGAATTCGTGCGTGGTTGTCCTAATAATTACTATGAAATCTCGTATATTTCGAAAAGGAACATGTTATAAAATGTATTCATAGTATTGTGGAGTTATAGTTCTGCCATTGTCTCCAGAATTTTAATTCTTAAATGCTAATTTGCGATGGTGACACGTGCATAAATTAGAAACAGCAAATATATTATTTTCTTTCCATTTTTATCCAAAACCATAAGACTCACCGAGGAAAAAGTATTGTTCATAAAATGCGTCTTTTACTTCCATCTACAACGTTTCTTCGACAGCCATTTTTCTCTAGTACATGTTTAGTGAGTTAAGTATTATTACCGTCAACATGCTCTCAGAAAGGCATGTAAAACCCTTTTTAATGTTTGTCCGATTTTAACTAGAAATGCAAAGTGTCTACATATTTTTGTAAAACTTCCACATATAAAATTTAATGAAAACTCATTCAACGGTTCTCAAATTCTTACGTGGTTATCTACTAAAAATACAAAATTAACTGTGAATTTTTGCAGAAGAGTTACAAACAATCCAAAAACATAGAATTTACAAATAATTATAGTGCGTGTTTTGATTAAGGATTCAATTTAAAAGACGTGGGTGCTGATAAATCTTAAATTATTTTTATCGTAACCTGTGTGATTTGTGGTGTATATATTTGAACACTAAATTTCCCGCCATGAGCGACTATTTCTTACACAGTATATCTTCCAACAGAGCAACGAAGATTTTTGAGTCTTGCGATGTTTGTATGAATGAAATATTGTAATTACATCACGAACATTGTTTTTATCATAAATAATTATACAAATCACGAATAATTATCGTTGCATTGAAATACTTCCATAATTGAAATGCCACCACGAACAACGAGTGGAGAAGAAGTATAAGAAGTGAAATCTTGATAAACACGTGGTTAACGAGCAAATAATAGCTACTTCACTCACTTGATGGTTTTTGGTGAAACACAAGTTTGATTTCGATAACTTGTCACTTTTACATATTTCTTGAATTTATAACAAATGAAATACTGCACTATTCTCAAATTATCGCGGACTCTTAAATTGCATGCATCTTTTATATCTGATCCAGGGGCTTCAGATAGAAGCCAAGAGTAGTGCAAATAAATCACACAAGAGAGATTCAAACATGCTCGGCGTTCGGGTCAAGGGCGATTGTGGCCATTACGGGACTGAAAACTGCCACAAAAAAACGGAGAACGGTGATGTAGGGTAAAGTGAGGCAGGGGGGAGGACTGGGGCTTATTATAAAATCATTAAGGTCGTTAGAAGAGGGCACGTACTATGCAACGGACGGCAGGCAGTACTGCTAACAAATGACGACCGAGTCAACAGCGTATGAAAACATACGGAGAAGCTCGAACTCCTCCGTTCAACAGTTTCACCTCATTGTCTCAACGACAGAAATGTCAGTGGCGGCTCGTGTAACTCAAACGTGTACCGAAACTGTTACACGCGACGCTCGCCTATTTCCGTCGCGGTCTCGTGGTTTGCACAGTTACTTCGTATTTGTGTGACTACGTCAGACCTGAGATTGGCAGCCCTGGTGCTTTTATTCATTAAGCGTATCTTGAGGTAAATACTGCGCTCAAAATGGTTCTTCCTTGTAAATTACCCTTTTCAGTTCGTCACTGACGTTTGTTTTCAAAAGTTAAAACTATGTGGTATATAGTTAAGTGTCTGAAGTCGAAGTTTGTATAAAATATATTCAACAACATGGCTGTCTTCTGGATTGTGTCGCCGTGTAGTCTGGTATAAGTTTGCCAACGTTTCGGTGCTCCTTGCTGCCTCCATCATCAGGGCGAAACATTTTGAAGCATTTCTCTCAAATAAGCATAGTTTAGCTGCCGATAACTTGATGCTCAATGGAATCTGTTATCTTTGCTTTCTCTTAATTTCTTACTTTCCCTCATCTTGTCATGAGGTGTAAAGGCAATGTTGTCCACGTGTTTAAGCACTACGCCATGACGACGTATTGGGGAGTAGAGGTTAACTTAATACATTTCTAATATCGTCAATAGAAGCAGGCAAGTGGTCAGCTTTGATTTTCGACCGCTGCGCCGGTAAGGAATATCCTGATAGAAATCACCAAAATGCCTCAATTGTAACGATACGATATCCTCGTCGTAGTCACTTTAATGCAGGCCTGCTCTTGGTTCAGTAGGTTATACTTACTTAGCCACTTTGCAATACTTTACGAAACGCCAGATTGCTTAGTACAGACTTTCGTTGCAAAAACTTTATTAAACCGCTAAATAATTACATTGAGTTTCTGCAGTATAAAATAATGGTACTTATTACAGCCGAAGTTTCTGCAGTAAAAGTCCTCAGTGCAAGTCAGTGGGAACGGGACTCGACTGTATCCAGAGACGTCCACGTTGCAACGGATGAGCTACTAGCAGCCTATAAAGCTATATATATAATTTATTTGTGTGGATATATTATGTCATGTTGTTGGTATCAAAAACGTTATAAATTATGGTTGAGTATGCCCGTACTGCACGTTTTTCCTCTATAATTGCATGAGTAAAGAATACGTATTAATATACCATTAGTAATTCACTTTTTTTGTTCCTGTATTTCTTTATAAATTATTTAACGACACTTTCAGTATCTAGACTATAGAACGTGAATGAGAGGATGACAGCGAGTAATGAATTGGTAAGGATGTGGAAGGAAGCGGTCTCCAGCATCTTTACTAGCCCTTAAGAGTTGTTCTGTGTTAGTTTTTATAGTATTTATAATACCTCCCAACAGAATCATCAGCATAGACCTAAAACTAATGTGTCCCATTCAATTCCAAACCGCCCTGATTTTCTTGGACTTTCCTGATGGCATATTCTAGGGCAAAAATAAAGAACAGCGGCGATAAAGCATCTCCCTGTTTCAGGCCATTCTGAACAGCAAATGTATCGGACAAATGTTTACCTACACAGATTTTGCTACAAGTGTCACTTATACACGTTTTAATTAGACTGATTAGCTACTTAGGTACATCAAATTCAAGCAAAATATTGTAAAGAGTGTCTCTTTTAACTGAGTCATAATCTTCCTTGATGTCTATAAATAGTTGTTGGGCTGTCCCATTGTACTACCACTTTTTGTGTATTATGTGGCGAATGTAAAAAATTTGATCAATTGCAGATCTATTACGATGGAACCCACACCGATCCCCATTAATCTCATTGACGTATGGAGTCAACCTCTCCAGAATAATGTTGGATAAAATTTTATAGGCAGATAATAAGAAGGAAATTCTTGTTTAATTATTACAGTCAGTCTTATCACCATTTTTATGAATTGGTACTGTAATATATTCCTTAAACTTGGTTATTACAGGTACCAAAAGCACACGAAGTTGATGTACAATTTATGATTAATAAACACGAAAATAATAGTTTTGGTTTGACGTCGGTGTCCCTGGCTGAATGCTGTTAAGGTGATATAACATAAGGACAACAATTAGTACCAAAAATTGAGAAAAGTACGGTTGAAGTACACTAGGTGTGGCGCGGTATGTTCGTAGTTACTGACGCAGGCAGTTAGGTGTGTTCTCTCGTGTAGCTGTTGCTCCCTGCGCATGCGCAAGTTCAAGGTGACTCACGCAGCGATGCACTGATAATACCACAATAATTTGTCTGCGAAAAAGCGAAAGTACGATGCGCAAACCCACGAACGGAGCAGACCTGCATAAAATTTATTTTATTTCTATGATAGAAAATGCGAGATATTTCCGACAAGATAAGGGAATAAAGATTTGTATCCCATACTAAGAAAGGAACAATAATTGGTGTTCCGGTTTGGATATTAAGCTTACGCAAACCTTTCAAAATCAATTAGACATCCACACTCTAAATATCGTCTCCATACTCTGAACATTTCCACTTTTCGGCCATTGTAATTATTGTGCACACATCACAGACATTAAACTTGATCGGCATCATCTCTGCTTGCGTAATGGCAGTACGCACGTAGCGACACGCCTTATTACGTAATCTTATCTACCAGATTGCTTTTTAATTCGAACATTCAATGTGTCATACAGATTACCTGGATTATAGTCTATGGATGTTTCTTACTGAGATTAAAAGGTAATTTTACGTCATTAGTTCTTTGCAAGGTCACCTTACGAGTAATTTTCGTTAGAGAAGCTTCTAACATTTCAGGATCTCCTGAAGCCAATTGGAGGTCAAATATCGTATATCGCTGATGGTCAGTGAATATAATTCATCGTTGTGAACGTTGTTCTTATGCTGACGTTTATACGAAATGTATAAAGTGACCACATAATGTAGAAGTCACCAGTTGGCAGGCCTACGTATTTATGGTTCGTTACCCAAACACATGGCCTTTTCCCAGCATCCTTACTGTCTGCCCCCCACACTTGTTGTTCCAGGGGATTTGTCCCACGAGTTTCTTCTCCTTGGTCACCAGACATGGACACCCTTATGCTTTCAGTCCTGATTTTAAAAGCGTGAATCGAGGTCTTCGTTAGAATACATTACTGTGAAAATTTGGTGATTTTTCAGTGCTGAACATTCACCTCGGATCACGTTTATATATTGTCAGTTTATATTCTGTGCGTGTAAATGATGTAAAAAAATCAGGTAGCGAGATTCTTCAAGTTCCATCAGAGCAACCGATAAATGTGTAGAGTGCGCTCCGTAGACTGGCGGATTTATCTCTCGAAATCTCTGCTGTCATTTACACTTTCACTATGTCCGTACCCGTACCCAGAGTTCCTTGCGTGTCTCCTTCACAAAGTGCCTTAGTGTGATCAAATATAATCGACTTTTCACAGTAGGACTTAAGTGTTACACATTCAACGCGATATTTGATGGCCTATAATCGGTCTTTTTTTGTATTCTTTCTTTTTAACAAATCGATATTGAAAGTAGGCGTTGCTATCAAAAGACGGTCGTATAAGGACCTAAAAAAACACCGCTCTCACCACGCAGTAAATATTGGGAATACCACAAATGTGCTTACTTGAAAAAATAGATGTTTTTAGAAAATACAAAACCATTTCGTACCGCCATTAAAGACAAGAATCCCTATTTCTAGGGGTTTAATTCTTCAACCTCATTGACCCCACGTTCGGGGGCGTGGGTTTTGGATATTAAGAAAGCGGGTCCCAGTGTCCAACTGAACAAGGCTCGTATTTAGACATTGCGCCCACTGTGACCGGCCAGATTAAAATAGAGGCCTCATAAAATAATATGTAATCTTATAAAGCAGTCCTTGAGAATGCGATAGTCACTCTACTGGACATGACATAACAACTTGGCAGTGGTTTGTATTTTGCGCCAAATGAATCCAGTCAATATTACCACTTATCATTTTGTTGTGGTAAATTTTTGTGATGTTCTTGTGTGTTTTGGCGCCGTGTAAGACTCGGTAGATAAATTTTTCCTTCCGTATATGCTTAGATGTTCCAGGACGTTTCTTCCTTTCAGATTTACCGATTAAACTTTTGCATATATTTTTAATTTCTCCCGTTAGTATCACATTCCCTCTCATCTCGCATTCTTTGATTTTATTATTTTAATGGTGTTTGGCGAGGAGAAATGTATTATTAAGCTCCTGTTTATTACGTTTCCTCCAGCCTCTTGTCAATTCGTCCCTTTTTGGTCAAATAATTTCCTTAAGCACCCTTTTGCCAACCACCCTCGACTCATGTTGTTCTCTTAATGTAATAAATTATAATAATAATAAATTTCAAATAACAAAGCAGATATTATAATCTAAAAAAAATGGAACTTGTCTATTAATTGATATAGCAATACCTACTGACGAGAATGTGATTAAGAAAGAAGCGGGGAGGATCTTGAAATACAAGGACCTTCTCATTAAACTACAGCGAATGTGGAAAGTGAATGCAAAAGTAATTCCAATAATTATAGGAGCAACTGGAACTGTCTCCAAGTCACTGAGAAAATATTTGGCCAACATTCCGGGCGAACACAACATCAGGGAACTGCAGAAAACTGCCATTTTATGATCTTCATACATCATTCGAAAGACGCTGTCGTAAAATATGTAGTCGTCTCTAACAATAAAACTATATAATACATGTATCACGTATTAAAAACAAAATGTATTTCGGAAATAGCTTCTGCACTATGTACCTTAGGTACAAGGTTTGTCTCGGGTACATGGAAGTAAATACCCTATGATGATGCGAAAATGTATCAATAATGTAAGATTTGAGGTTTTCACAGCGGTGAGTCTGAAGATTTCTGTCTTCTGAGTTGTTGCGCCGTGTAGTCTGGTAGATGTCCACCAACGTTTCAGAGGTCCATGCTGCCTCCGTCATCAGGGCGATGAATCTGACCTCTGAAACTTTGGTGGACATCTACCATACTACACGGCGCAACAACCCAGAAGACAGAAATCTTCATCCTCTGATGACGGAGGCAGTATGACCTCTGAAACTTTGGTGGACATCTACCATACTACACGGCGCAACAACCGTGAAGACAGCAATCTTATACCAGTAATAATAAAAAATCTACTGAATCATATTAACATTACTTATAATTTGTTATTTTATTTATGTGAGAAGTTAGTTTGATACCTTTTATGTAAACAGTTCGAACATAACTCCACTTGCATGTACCTGTTTGTTTAAAAATTTGCATAGATTTTATCCATCTCAATGACGAATGAAGAATTTTGACATTGGTTAGATGGACAGAAAGAAGAAACACGAAAATTTCAAGTAACTCTCGAATATTAAGTACAACTAAGAAGTTCACAAACGGCGACCATTTCACTGGCCGCGAGTATTTAAACGTAATCAGTAGTGTTGATAATTTCACCACTACTTTATACCGATACGTATGAAAAAAACGTAAACAAGTAAAATGATAAAACAGCTAATCTAGTTTCGTCTACGGGCACATATGGCCTATCTTTAAAATGTCCGATAAAAATGTCAAAGTTATATTTAATATTATTTTGTTTGGTTACAGTATACGAATAACATAACAAGGCTTTTCTTTTGACAGTAGGCAAATAGACAGTCAACGTATAATTTCCATTCTATTTTAAAATAGCTCTGCAGTAAACAATAATTTTGCAGCTCTTATTACGAAACTTTACTTTAAAACCGTCACTTATCGTCTTTTGTCACAGTTCGGTGGCCTTACAATTCCTTGACGTGTTGTAGAGTGAACCAGCCGAATGATTCATGTTTTTCGAGGTGTGATGGAAAACAGTAGAACACGAATTTCAAGAAATAGAAGTTACCATCATACATCAATATCCATAATGATAATTCAAATGTTGTACACATTTCTTCAGAAAAATAATTTGTATCTTTTCGTTTGCGTTTTACTTATTCTTGAAGATTTCTGTCTTCTGGGTTGTTGCCCTGTGTAGTCTGGTAGATGTTTACCAACGTTTCTGAGGTCATACTGCCTCCATCATCAGGGCGATGAATGAGCTAATTGAGTGGAGAGGTTCCGGTCCCTATAAACCTAGCCCTCTCCACTCAATTTGCTCATTTATCGCCCTGATGACGGAGGCAGTATGACCTCAGAAACGTTGGTAAACATCTACCAGACTACACAGGGCAACAACCCAGAAGACAGAAATCTTCATACTCGCCGCTGTGAAAACCTCTAATTCTACTTACTTATTCTTTTTTGGTTAATAGTTTTATTTTAATATATTGTTCTTTCAGAGGGTTTTTTTTAAAATTATACTAAGTACTTTAGGAAGTTACTGTCAGTTCATTATCTTTTAATCTACTTGGTTCGTTTTATTTATTACAATTCTTGTGCATACATACGAGTAACTCTACGATCTTATATTATCTTCTTTCGGTTCATCTTTATTATATTAGAGTCAACTGACAGGATCTTTATAATTTAAAATGACATGAAAAAGTGTTCTTCTTAAACTTTAATTTAATATAACGCGTCATTAGATCCCGAATATATTGGGAGACCGTTTCTGTCCGCTTAAGATATTTTCTCTCAGAAACTGCTGATTGGTAACATTCAAGTTCTGTAGAGCATGTACTGCATCCATCTTTAAGGTAGAAGTGAGATAAGTTCCTCTTTAAGTAATATAAATAAATACCGGGTAGGTTACAAGGCGTGTTAACTACGTGGTAGCGTACTTGTTGTGGGTTACGGGATCGTGTCCTCATCAGGTCCAATTTATACATTCATCTTTTTCATAATCTACGTTATACAAAAGAATTACTTTCACAAAGTTTTATTTTTATCTAATAAGAGTATTTAAAATGCGTTTCTGTCTTTCACGAAAACACCACATCTCTGTCAAAAATATAGTATTTATTAAATCATTTATTCTTCATAAAAAGAACCTAATTAAACCAATAAACAGACTGAGTGACTGACTTGCAGAGATATAAAAATAAAAATATGTGATAATAAAATAATTTCTAATGATTTGTAAAGGCCTAATCGTCTGTGACATTATTAAAGCTGTTGCAGATAATTATCTGTACTAAATTCCTGTTTGTATTCAGATCTGTCAGAAGACAGCCTTTGGCTGCCGATACAAAACTCAGCCAAACAAATAATTAATTAATTGGCAGGGACTCTCTAGCAACAAGTCAGCCTCATTTATTGGATCGTTAACACTTTCGTGCACCAGGAAGGAGGATAATGAATTACTCGTCACGAAAAGAAAGCGCTTCTGTTATTAAGACATTCAGAAACAGATCTAAGAATCGGCGAGTTAAAATATTGAAATTTACATTTCGTGATAGGATTGAACATCATCTAGCGGATCTTGTCAGTTTTATCTCAAAATTGAGAAATACTGTTATCAATGTGGGTAACACGAACCCTTTGTGGACCGCATCTCTCTCCTTTATCAGCATATATATCCTCACTGAGATGAAAGTTTGTCAGATAAATTCTAGATTGAAACCGAAGTTCACTGTGAATTGAACCAATACTTATCAGGTCAGGTCTTGCTGTCCTCAAGTTTATGGTAAATTTCCCGAGTCCCTTGAGGATTATTTTAATTATAAGTTAAAACAAGCCGCCATCGACTCATCTTCCGTTATACCTTGTTTATAATATTCCACGTCTTTATAAACTCTGTGTTGTAGATGATAAAAATATTTATAGTTTAAAATTAGCCCATCTATTTCTCTTTTTACTTTTCTGTGACGTCGAATTACATGTCTTACATGACATATTTAATAAATATATAGTATTTAATAATAAAATTTCCTTATGGTAATAATAGCCAGGGTGAAGGCGAAGTTGTCCGTGGTACTTACCTAAGCACCACGCCATTCAGAGGTGTTTCTTAGTCTAGGAGGTGAGTGGTTATCTTACACGCCCCTGTTAATTAACTCAAGGGAACAAACCCGGTACCTGTTAAATAGGAATCTCAGTGGGCCGCTGAACAGAATATGTCTGAACGTAATGGCGAAGAAAGAAATTCTACCTTGCCGTCATTCAAACCCCGATCTTTCAACTGGTAACCTAATCCCAATATTGGCAGAACTATCATCAGAGATGAGTGGAGAATTGGAAAGGTGAAGTTGAAGCCCACTGTAATGTCTGCAGCAAAGACTCCGACATCCATCATAGTTCGAATTGAAACTGGAGGAAATTATTCAGACGGGAATGTGGTTATCTGAATACAGTGGAACCTCGATATAACGCGGGTTTCGGGGGACAGCTTCAGTACCCGCGTTATATGTGAAATTGGCATTTATCTAATTTTGGAATCCCTGATACTATGTATATTTATACAGTGAATAAAATACATGAAATTTAAGGTAATTTCAAATTTATATTTCAATAAAGCTACTGGCATAGACCATTAGCATCAGAACAATGAAACTCCTCGATCAAAAGTGATGCTTACTAAATTTTGCGGTTTGAACAAAATAACCCCAAGGTTAGAGAAACCAAAAACATACCTGTTCATAGCGGACTATGGACTTTACCGTCTGTACCCGCACACTACAGCAAGAAACGTTGCAATAGTCTTATAATGCAACCAAAACATTTCATAGAAATTTATACGACGTAATACTCATGTAATCTTATTGGGGGACATGATCACAGCAGCGGTTTATCCGAGTCCGCAGTATATCAAGGTTCCACACTGTATGTTACGTCACAAGACATATTTTATGTTGTAAATAAAGTAATACTGCCTTATTTTGAATTACATCCTGAATGGATATAGGCCTGAAACGAAACTACGATGAAAAAATAATAAATAAATAACAACAATAAAAATAATAATTACACTGTTATTCTTATCATAGGCGTGTTTGAAGATTCTACGGTCAGTTTCGTAGAAATATCAATTCGTTTTTGAATCCACAAAACGGGTCATCACTTTCATAATAAAAGACAGTGCTCGTATTTAGCTTCATATTTATCCTTTCTGGTAACCAAACTGAAGTCCTGCCATCGGCCAATAATTTTTCTCTGTAATTCTTATTTTAGTTTCCGAAGAATCTCATGCTAATCATGAGAACAGAGGGAACTCGATACATTCCGTAAGTTGGCGCCCACTTTCGCGTGTCAGTGAGAAATACTGACAGCCGCTTACCGATTACCCCACCACGCTTACCTGGTGTTATTTTCTTGGAGTATCGAAGGCGAATTATCACCTCCACTCCCCTTATCACTCCCCTTTTCGCCCGTCGTTATATGACAGCCAACAGCAAGGAATATGTACACCGAAATCAACGCTGCCAGACGTAATATTAACACGTGGTTCAGCTTGTGTTGTTTAACGTGTCCGTTTTAACAACAGGGAAGAGGGGACACATTGCAACAGCGCCATTGGTGTCGGTTTCTGTGAACCAGCGCTCCATTACCAGTAGCGAAACTGGTGGCACAGTTATGAATGAACGTAGTTAAGTGTTTCTTTGCTGAGTCTGTTGTTTTTCTGAGTTTCCCACGTTTAAGCTGTGGTTTGTAAAGTATAGTCATTCTCTTCAATGTCAAATAGCTTGTAGTAACGGAAAAATTTGCAACAATTCGATCATAAAATTTGTCATATTAGCCTTTAATCTTAATATAATGTTAATTGTAATATAATGGATAACGTTTTTGTGTGTGTTCAAAAAGGATGTGCATTACGAGTTTTAGTATAATCGCTAAATACTAATGAAAAATATTTTAAAAAATCATAAATTTGTTGCATCGTGCCTCGGTCTCCCCTGCATGTTATACTGTATAGCGTCGAATGAGTTGGGAAAATTATTACAAATTTTTAGTAGTTAAGGAATTATAAGTAGGGCTACTGTCACTTTATTTACTTTGAGGCACCATGTAAAACCATGATAAACTTATCGCCGCCGAGATAGCTGGGTACCTGCCGATTACAATTAAGTATACATAATTATCACTACAAGCACATTTTCATTCTGACTTATGGATTGCATTATTTTGTATCGTATAAACTTACAGTGAATGCTTAGGGAAGAAGTGGGAACGTCTTAAAGGTAGCTCTGAAGAATTAAGAGCCTTGAAAATGGAAAGAGACTTTGAGTGTGAGGTAGTCGTTCACCAGTGTTTGGTATCGTCTCTATATTTTATTAAGTATATTTTATATATTATTTTAACTGTTTTACAAATGCTTGTTTTATAACACTACATTTGTAAGACTTGAGGTTCTCACAGCGGTGAGTATGAAGATTTCCGTCTTCTGGGTTGTTGCGCTGTGTAGTCTGGTCGATGTTAACCAACGTTTCAGAGGTCATACTGAGTGGAGAGGGTCCGGTCCCTATAAACCTAGCCCACTCCACTCAATTTGCTCATTTATCGCCCTGATGACGGAGGCAGTATGACCTCTGAAACGTTGGTTAACATCGACCAGACTACACAGCGCAACAACCCAGAAGACGGAAATCTTCAACACTACATTTGTCCACTCTGGCGGTAGACCTTCTCTGTCCAGATCCTAGCGTGCTGAATGTCCAATATAATCATAATTTGCTGTACTTTTGTGCTGTTTGACTTAGAGGACATCTTTCCTGAAGCAACATAACGAGAAGTCTCAGTTATTTAAGATGACCTTGAAGGTCATTGGGTTGGGCCGTCCATTTACTTAGATAATACGCGTCAACGATTATGATTACTAGACGAACGCGTCACGATACGGCAAGCCGGGTAAGTACAAGAAATATTCGTAGTCACATTAATGCATATTGGCCCATGTTTTATGTTTATATTTTTATTAAAAGTTATTGAAAGACATTTATAAATGTTCTGTCGTCGTAAAAGTTATCAACTTTTGTTCATGTGTGTGTCCTTTGGCGTTGATGTTCTCTCTGATGTCAAAATATAAAGTAGTCCTATAAATAATACACATTCGAAACATTTCCATTAAACTCGGACAAGGCGGCTGAATCATTACTTCATGTGCCGTTAATACAAAGCGAGCGCTTTGCTTATCTCTGGTTTGAGATCACGCCTGCAGGTAAGCAACCCATTTAACATCGGTCTGCACTTACTGACCCTGAAGCGACATACATAATGATCCGACGTCAGGTGCCTGAATGCCAGTCGGAATTATTGACATGTCAGGCGGAAGTGTTAGTTGAATCTAAGCAGAGTAAGGATGGACGTAATACAGGCGCTGCCAAATGCGTGGTGCCACAATAATTCGGCACCGGATTTGTTTCGTGTTGAATACTCGTGGATTTAGGTAGGTCGTTCGCTTCTATTTTGGAACTTATTGCTACTTCGTGAACAGCAGCTCAATAAAGTTCAAAGTTCCTTTTTTACTTTAATCACATGAAAGCGGGATACCATATCAGAAATAAAATAAGTTTGAACTAAGTGGGAAAATTTTCAGGCTATGTTCCAATACGATTTATTTTTGTTATTGTTTACTAACATTCGCTAGCGTCGCGTTTCAATTTTCTATATAGTTCACTTGTTAAGAGATGTTCTCAACACCCCTCAACACCCTTTCCTCTCTTGCCCTGAAGGCCTGGTGTATTTTTTAACACGTGCCATTGTTATTTAACTGACAAAGAAATGTATCCATGTCGTGGATTTTGGATGTTTAAAATCGCTACAAAAGAGCCCACTATTGGACTGTTTATTGAGCCATTTCAATCCAATTGACAGGCTATCTCGAGAATAACTTTTCTAGTATTCATTTTAATATTATCCTTCCACCTGCAACTAGCCACACGAAATTCTCTACTACAAAATTTTAACACTTTTGTGTCTTCATGCCTTCTACATAATATCACCTATTGATTCTTAATTTAATTATCCAAAAAGTACTAAGTAGAGAGAAAACTTGTATTGTAAAGTGTTTTATCATGCAGTCTTCCTCTACAGCCATCTTACCATTTAATGTTTATTGTTTCCTAATATTCTCCTCAGGACTTTGTTTTAAACACCCATAATGCAACTTTTCCCTTCAAAGCGAGTGATAAAATTATATGCAAAGCCCAGCCTATATGAAACGACTGGTATCTCTTATTTTTGCTGTTGCTTTCGTGGGTTGCATATCATCATCATCATCATCATCATAACTCTTACGAATTAGGCCTTGTAGTCAGTTCCAATTTAAAATTACTTCTGAAATTATAAATTAGTTTTGACATTTGGAAGAACTCCTTAGACGAGTTGTCAAGCAGTCGCCAGGTCTCTGTCTCCTACACAGGAGAGTACAAAACACAAAGACGAGGACAAACATCGATGCCTTGAGTGGGATGAGAACCTGCGATCCCTGATATCCAAGTGTCAGTTGAGATCGGTTTGGTCTAGATGCTTCCGGTTCAGAGGTATAACGTCAATCTTTTACAAGACCGGCTCATGTTTTTGCGTTTTTCTTGTCGATAGTTCAAATACAGATCACTCAATACACAGAATCTCTTCAGCTTGATAAATAGGCCCACACTATTTTGTTATTAATTTCCTAAAAAGCGAGGATTTCTTTATTATATTTACAGCTGTTAGCTTCCTTAAAAGGGCTCTCTCCTTATTTTACAATGTTCTACATGTTCTCGATGTCACATAAAGTTTCTCTGCTGTTTCTATCAAATTTATTTATTCTACCTATCATATAAATTAAGTTCTCACATTTGTTGTAATAGCTGATTATCCACAACGATCCTCAATCTCTCTGCTAGCCTGGCTCAGTATTAATCTTAATATTGCTGTCGTACCATCGCGTGCCTCAAGACCGCTACGGTAGCTGTTGAGGTCCCTAGGGATCTGCGATAAGCGTGTTATAGCTGCTCCGGTCTCGTCCACCGGGTTATGCCAGTGAAGGGGAGGGGAAAGATAATTCCCTCTATACTCAGAAAAACCCAGTACTTATAAGGACTTACCAGTTATAAGTCCATACATATAGTTTAATTTTAATTTTGTGGATGAAGCAGACGGCAGCATCAGATATTGATAGATGATGAGAGGCGAGGGGGTCCTCCAGCTTGGGACTTGACTTATCGCTCACAAAGTTTCATCCTTAAAATATTCCGTGTCACGAAACGTTTACACAAGCCTTTGAAATGTACGAATATTTTTGAAACGATTCAGTTCAAGTATCAATATTTTATACTTGTAATGACGATAAGGTTATGTGTGATAAATACTCGGGAATTATTGGTTAACAACGAGAAAGTGGAAGAATAACATTAGGGTGGATATTAGACAGGTGGGTTTTTTTTGTAAATGTGGCAAACCGGAAAATTAAATAAATGGAAAATAATCTGACCCAAATAACAGCATGCATTTGCTGAGATTATTTCACTTCTAATTTGATATTGAGCGTTAATTTTAGGGCTATGAAATATCACACTTACTTCGAAAGAAACCGACGTGTTAATCCCCTGTTTTAGGTACTTACATGTGTTTTTATAACACATGTAAGTACCTAATTGATTGGTTAATTGATTAATTAATTGGTTTTAATAATATTCGGTACAAACTAGACACCATTAGCGATCATGATATATTTTAACTTTCCTCAATTATAGCAAAATTGTGGTCATGCCAATGTTACTAACAGGAAAAACAATAATCAAATTCATAAAATAATTTTGTGGATTTCTCATATAATATACATCTTTTATTAGGATAGATGGATCGTGGAAATCTTACGAAATATTTTGGTTTAATGATAGAACATTGTGACATGGACGACATACGAACATGTAGCTTACTAATAATAGGCTGTCATTAGTATTAAGACTAATGAAGTCTAATCTTCTGGAACAATAAACCGCATCACGCAAAAGTAAAATGCTTTCCAAACTTGTACTAAACCTCGGACCGAGTTATTAGTTGTGCTACCGATTATTCCACACATTACAGTTATAAATCTACGGATTTTAAATTAGATGAAGTTTTAAAACGATTTCATCATATTCGTATACGTACAAACTTATCCAACAAATTAACAATTTTTGCTTTCATCCTGTGTTTTTTCTGAACTGTCAAATTATCATTTTTCCGAAATGTATGGGCGCCCTCCGACCTTCAGAGAATGCTAATGACTTACCCTAATGTATAGATTGGCCGACACCAGTGAGCTCAGTTCTAGACCCTGGATAATACGTGAAGGTTCGAGAAACAAGTTGGACTGCTAACCATTTCCTTCCTAGAAATGAGATATGTCGTTCACAAGCATAGTATTTTAAACTTAACGTTTCAGTTACGTGAGTCCTCAACTGACATAATGTATATTAAAGCGTTTGAGACTTTGTAACAGTGAAAAATCGAGTTGCCAAGTAAAATATAAACAAAATGTACTTTTGAAGATTTCCGTCTTGTGGGTTATTGCGCTGTGTAGTCTGGATTTCTTTAGAGATGACCCAACCCTATCAGCCAGCCTAGTTTGGATTTATCTCCTATTTGGATACCTGTCATCTCTAAAGAAATCCAAGTTGGGCATCGAGTTTCGAATTAATATTCATGTGTATTTATTCCCACCTTTTGTGAGTTTTTGTTTTTTGGCTTTATCGTGTTTATGAATTTTGATTTCTACATACTATTCTTTTACGTCCCACGGATGGATGGTGTGGTAATGCCTTTTTATTCCGGGACTTTCACTTTTTACTTTGTCCAGAGATAGGGATTAGCTCTATCTAGTGGGCCCAACTGCATCATGAGGTTCATGATAATGATAATCGAATAGACAGCTCTACATCGTGTCCATCTTTGTATTCACAGCCGTGAGAACCTTAAATTCTCCTAAGAGTTTTATGTAAACTGATAAACAAAAGTTGTGCCTAACCATTGGAAACTGTTCGCCTGTTGGACTACGGTAGGATTAACGATTGGTATGGCTGGTAAAATTTACACAGCTAAGCGTATAGGCCACTGGCAGGTTCCATTTTGAATTCATATCTAATTGCTAGCGTGACTGCAGAATAGTGGCTGATATCGGGCGTCATAATAAAGAAGCAGGCGTCATAAAAATGTAGCCGTCGCCATAAAAATAACAGATTCCGAAGTAGAAACTTTACAGTCACTCTGTTGCGTTTGAAATTCTTAGTTTCTTTATATCTGTGTTTATCGTTTGGTGTTTTGGTATTGTGGTCTTATGGAAAGAAGTGTTAAGACCCTAAACATCACGTTCAGGAAAAGAAAATACAACTTTTAGACGGCCCTGAATTCAAGATTTATTTATGTTACTGAAAATTCTCCCGTACATCTGTTTTGTTGACGTCACCAGTGACGCCATCATCCGGGCAAATAAGAGAAAAATAAATTCAACGACAACGATGATATCCAAGGTCACTATGGTCATTCTGATAACAATGTGATGACGTCACTGCATGTTCTAGGAATCATGGGTATTGGCATCATCGTCCGTCCGTCACATTGGCTATTATCGATTGTAGGAAACGTGGAATTTTTATTCTCTAGTGACATAATTACCATACCAAGTTTTTTGTGAATTCAGTCAGCTATTGTGGAGTTACATTAGTTTCTAGAATCACGGAGAGATGGAACACGATCTCGGTTAAAAGACGATATCGACAGTCAGACAGACATGGATGGGCCAATAAGATGTTTTTCGATTACGTTAAATCTTATAGAACACCTTATAATGGAATATTTGAGAGCACAATGGAGTGAATTTGTGAATTGGCTTCGAGTGCTTCACCCTTTGAAACCGAAGCTCGTCTAAATATTATTCAATAAATCAGTCCGTACCGCGAACAAAACAAAACACTTCACCATTACAAATTACAACTGGTTGACGCTGTTTAAGGAAATAATCCCTATTTACACTGAGAACAATCCGAAACCCATACATAGAAAACGCAGATTTATTAACTTTGTAAAGCAGGTGGTACATATATTTACCACTGGGTCTTAAAGGGTTGAGATAAAAGTCAAATGGTGGTTCTGAATATTTTAAGAATCAGGGTATGTGACGGTTAAAGCATTCTTAGACGGTTGTCAACTTTCAAAGGAAAACCTTTCACTTTATGCCTTTAATACATGAATTTTGTGATGCACATATCCCATTTTGATCAATTTCTT
>NW_019060229.1:1097977-1109328 GCF_000696155.1 Zootermopsis nevadensis
TTATAACACACGCATAAAAATCCAGAGATATTAAATGTTAACAGCTTCAGAACCTGAACTCTCAGATGTGCAGTGAAGAACGAGAAGAAAAAGAATAATGCGAGAGGAAATAGGGCAATAAAAAGGAGTTAGAAGAACAAGCAAACAAGAGGAAAAAAGTAATTGTTTTCATGTCGTTTTCATATCTCTGTTTTGTAGAAAACCATCATACCACAAAAACTGACTTCTTTTTCAATACACTAGCCGGTTAGTATACAAACTTATGTCAGATTATAATCGTTGTTGCTAATTAGGTCTGATATTTTCCCACATAATTTTTTCCGTCTAAATGTAATTCCCATGAGATACAGACGTTTAATTACCACAAATTAAATTAACTCTTTCATAAACCTGTTATTTAGAGTCAAACGATTATGGATTTCTTTAGAGTCAGGCTGTGTCCGACTACCTCCAACGATTTTATAAGTCGTGTTTAATAACGTAACCGCCTAACAGAAACCCCCCCCCCTCGCCAACCGAGAGGGAAGTTATCTATATAAATATATTTATTTTTCATTAGTCACAAGTTCACAGAATCTATCAGTTACCTAAAAACAGAATCGATAGCGAATTTGGTACAGTTTTATGGAGATAATGCAGTTATTTTTATTTCTGAGAGATAACAAACGAGGAAAGGTAACAGCAAAGTTTTGTTAAACGTATCGTTTATTTGTCTTAGTGTACATTTGTTGCGAATAAAAATACAATGTCTAAAGTACCAAGTAACTACATACTATAGGCATAATATAGGTAGGCAAACAAGTTTTTCTGAACCTTTTTAGTTGTACCTTAGTATTATTCGCATTGAACTACACAAAATGGTGGAGGTACCAGCATTAATTTGAGGCAGATAAATGTGGACAGCGACAAAGAAAAAACCAAAATAAAATACACAGTCGAGTTGAAATATCTTACATCTGTAGGGCTTATTCTCAGTTGGATAAAATGATAAGTAAATATATAAGGGGAAAACTGAAAATTTATGACTTACATTATAAGGTTCAATAATATGGAAATTGTTGTTTTTATTGGTTGTGACGCCATGTTGACTTGTATGCAGATACTAACTTTTCGGAAGAACAAATTGCCTCGGGTATTCTCAATATGAAAATCACTGGATGATTTTTAAGTATGTTTTAACACTTGAAGATAATTTTTAAGTCGAAACATGTAGTGTACAATAAAACTGATTATATTCTAGTATAGATACTGTTTTCTGCGTGTTTAACGGTGTAATCGTTGTAACACGACAGGGGTGAGATTACCAATCCGGAGGAAGTTCAACTTCTAGACAATGATTAAAGAACAGATGGTAAGAACACATTTTGGAACTTGACCATTTTAACCCCTGATCCTTAATTCATGATAATGATGATCATGTAGGAACGGAAAACAATTTATATACGAGTAGTAAGTGAGATTTAAGGTTCTCGCAGCGGTGAGTATGTAGATGGCCATCTTCTGGGATGCACCGTGTAGTCTTGTGGGAATTGACCGACGTTTCAGAGCACATCTGAAACACCGGTTAGTTTCTAAATTCACTGTCCTTCAACTAGTAATTTAGAATCCCCGTAGAAAATTTCACGTAAATCAGTTCAATATTTTTAGAGAACATGTTGACAGATGAGAACTTCTCCATTAAGCACCAAACGCTTAGATGTCGGACTACAAGCAAAGAACGCTGCTGTATTTTTGAGGAGAGTTGAGTACAGTTGCGTAAAAAATTATGAACCTCTGCTACAATATTTCCCATAAAATCACAGCTTCCTATTGGTCCATATCCTCTCTTCCTCTTTCCCATTTGACTTTCTTTCAAGTTCCTTTCTGCCCTTTGTTTCTTTTCTGTTTCTGTTCGTCCGTTACTTCTTTGCAGTATCTGATTACGGGCGTATTATCTTGCAGAGGTCGCTAGTAAACACAAAATATTATGCAAACCAGTGAACTGTAAGCGATCCGCAGACCTAAATAACCTTGCGATTCAAAGCTGCTCAATGATCTTAGACTGCTTTCACTCGTGAGCAACTCAACTGAGCGGCTCGCTGAGCCGGTATGCAGCTCATGCGGAGGCGATAAGCAATTCAGAGTTCGGCTTACATGACCCTCCGCTAGAGTTACCGACTTCACTCAGTCCTTCCAACAACATATATTAGAAGCGTTCATCAAATCATGTTGGAACTTGAAGAAGTCATCATCATCATCATATCCATAGTTTAGCCTATTATAGACTGTTCCGTCTCCAAGGAATGTTCTGTTCGTGTAAATAGGGTACAGTACTGTGCAGTTAAAATTCGTCATTCCAACGTTTCTGTGGGCGTCCTTTGCCTCGTTTGCCTTTAGGTTTGTATTTATACATTTTTTGTGGAATTCTATTGGCTTCCATTCTCTCTATATGCATTAGACAATTCCTTTGATGTTCACATATTGTATCCAACAAGTTAAAAGTTCCTAGTTTGCGTCTAATATCTTCATTTCTTATATGAGATGTTCTTTTATATCCAGCAATTGATCTTACAAATTTCATCTCTGCTACTTCTATTCGTTGCTTTTGTAGTTTGGTTAGAGTCCAGCATTCTGCGTCATAAAGTAGTGAAGGGACTGCCATAATATTGTAAAATTTAAGGATTGTTTTCTATACTGACTTCGCCTAATAAAGTTCTTCTAATGGTTCCGCATAAATGTTGAAATTTGTTTAATTTGTGATATAAATCTTTGGATCTATCTGTGCTAATTAAGTAGCCTAAGTATTTAAAATCGTTGACTTGTTCCTTAGGTACGTTTGCAATTAAAATTTTTGCTCTAGCCACCTCTTTTCCTACAAATGCAAGTATACCTTCGTTTTGTTCGTAGAGAAGTAATAGTAATATTTTATAGTATAAGTATTATAAATAATTAATAAATAGTGCCTATTACAAACAACTTACTGCGGGTTCTTTCCCCACAATGTGACTCACGTATAAATGTGTTGACTAGACTGACTTGATCTGCAGCTCAGTGAGCCGCGTGTGAAAGGGCTCTGGTTCAGTGTCGCTCGTGGTTTGAATTGCTCTGCGTTTTATTACGTTCCACGATGAACGTGAAGGCCAAGGTTGTCTGATGTCAATACTAACAGCAGTGATTATATCAGTAGAAATTAAACAGCATTAGCGGATTGAACTGTTTGTGAGTAAATGACACTGTTAGTGGATAGTTATTTATTGGCCTTCTTTATTCTATGGCTACATGAATATAAGGGTGACATTTGTTTTATTAGTAAGGGAGCAGTGTTTAGTTCTTGGTGGAGATTGGTTTGAATTTGATGTGTTTTAGGTAAACTATTGGATTGGTGGGATAAAAATCAAAATAATAAATTAAAATTGCTGTATTCCGGGTTGTTATACCGTGTAGTCTGGTAGAAATTTATCGACGTTTCAGAGGTACTTACTGCCTTCATCATCAGGGTGAGTATCGTCGCATCAACCCTGAAGACAGCCATCTTCATAATCAACACTGTATGCATCTGAAATCTTACAAAAGTATAAATATTTATTGTGAGTGAATTATATATATTTTATTAGTGGTAAATTAAATATTTGGTCAAATATTGAGTAAACAGTGTCTTCTGCGGTAGACGTTATAGTTTGATACTTTAAACGTTTACTGATGAATCTTCAGAACTGCAAACTGCTTAGTTCTGTTTTACAAATCATGAATCGGTTTAATTTTTCAACTAACTCAAGTGTGATCGATAATTTCTAAAAATTGTTTAAAGGAATTTCATTTCGTGTATTTTGTATTTAGTTACAAAAGTGTAAATTCTTTGTCCCATTTATCCGTGTTATCATTGTGTTAATTGGGAACATGAGATAAACATATAATTAATTTCCGGACGGTAAACCTGAAAGAAAATATCTGGGTACAGATGGAAGGACATATTGAAATGAACCTTAAAGAAAATATGGTTTGAGGATGTCGATTGGATTCATCTGACTCAGGATGTTGGGCCCTTCTGAACACTGTAATAAACCAAACTGTATCAGAAACGGGATTTATTGACTGATTGAACTACTATCAGCTTCTTAAGGAGGACTGTGCTCCATTCAACTGGTTAGTTTGTTCTCAGTTGTAACAGGCCGACTTTTGTGAAAATTTTCATTTATAACTTACTTACACTTGGTTTAGGATGTAAACAGTTTGACCATTTAATAACTATAGTACAGTCTCACTGTTCTGGCTTGTAGCTGGAATGTGTTCTTTGTTTTTAGAACAATTAATAAAGGCTTGATATCTGCAGTGGTCGTATCAGGAAGGAAATTGTGATTTGGAAAATATATGAACGTAAGCGATCGAAAAATGTCCCAAATTGTTGTTAAATGATAGTTGGCGTTTGGGTTTGTAATTCGAAACGGACTCCTCCAGCGTTGTACATCGAAGAAGACATACACATTACACGTACATCGCGAATCTGTAGATTCGACATTCATCAGAAGTAAAAGGCAAGTTGATCAGAGGAGCTGGAGAGGTATCAGATAAAGAAACATATTGTCCACATTGCAAACATCATTTTCCATCTGAATTACTCTGTAATTTGCTGTTTCAGTTCCAAAAGCGGTAATGTCTTTGGATTACATAGTATATGCGTCTTCCTTCTGCCCAGCAAGCTAGTAGTGACGTAGGCGAAGCTCACAATTGGTCACGCGTACTGTTTGAAGACTTTATGTAAGTTCTGAGGCAACCTGGAGGATAAATTTTAAACTGGTCGTATGCAAATAAATTTGCGAAAAATAATGTTTATAAATCTGGATCAGTGCGGTGTTAGGTGTTGGTTAGTTGGAAACTTCCCCATCCCTTCCTTGAAATCAAATATCTGTATGGCCTGTTAATAATTAATTTCAGATTCCTTCACAGGATATTTTCAAACTGCTGTAACGAACACAAAAAATATTAACATTGTCATTGTTTCAAATTGCCTTGGTTCTACTCAACGAGATAAATTTAATTTTATCCTACAGAACCTTTTTTACAAGCGAGAACCCTGTAACCATACGTTGTGTTATGATGCAGCAGCCCTCGGGTTTACATTGCTTTGTTTCGGTCAGAATCAAAAACATAAATAACCACCAATTAAGTTCTAACTACTGTTATACGTCATAAAACAGCATGTGTTGAATAGTTATGAGAAGGCAGATAGCAAAATTCCCTTCTTCCTTCGCCCACCGATAGTCCTCTGTGATGTACCGAGCCGCCTGCATTTAATAAGCTCTTTTACTCCCTATTATCTTCATGATTCATTCCTCAGTCATCCTTTGAAAGTTAACTGTCCAACTCGTTAAGAACTTTCTTGATTGTAACAGACTCTAAGATTCGTTGTCGTTCAGAACACCCGCCATTTGGCTATAATCTGAGTCAGATGAATTAAGTTCACAAAATTCACTCCAATGTTCTCTTAGATATTTGTATTTCATTATAAGTTCGTTCTGCCATCTCCGCGTGGTCCTAAGAACTAACATAACTTGCAAGGGGGTGATTGGATTATAACCAAATCATGTATAGTGATTATGCCACAGGAGGTTCATCAAAATCAGTTCTTTTATAATTTATTACGATGGATAATAACCAACGTGAGGCATGCTTAAGTCATGATGATATTATTCACGATGATGTCTTCGCCGGCGAAGTCAACGAAACGGATAACTGGACGAATTTTTATGAAATTTAACATGACGTTAGGAAGTTGGGGACTACTCAAAACTGTCTTCTAGATTGTAGCCCCGTGTAGACTGGTAGAAGTCAACTAACGTTTCAGAAGTTTTTGTTGCCTCTGCTAATCGTCCTGATGATGGTAACAATTTTAGGACATTACAAGGCGTCTTCGAAGCGGAAGTTCCAGCAGTTGGTATAAAGTCAAAACCACCGTGTATGGACTGTGACGAGCCGCCACTGACGTCTTCCGAGGCGGACTCATCGTTATCTGTTCCCGTAGTGCGGGCGTGCGGACTGGCATTATCTGTAGGGATGGTAAGGATTTATACCTTGCTCAACACCTCCAGTTCAGACCGCGCGCTGATTTGCATGACCCAGATAAGCGAAATACTTAACTTCCGCAGAAAACTTAACGCATTTATCTTGTCTGAATATCTCCAGTTCATGAGGCTACCGGCAGTTATATAGAGAAAAGCGATTTAGCGTCGAATTATTGCGTACGGTATAAGATATTCATTGGACCTATATTGAAAGTGAAAGTTCATCTTTACAGTAAATCCAGACCTTTGGGTTAATTCCAGAACACAGAGTTCCTTAAATTGCTGGTAGTCACTAAGCTAGCCGAGTAGCCCAATTACAATGTTCTTATTAAACTCCCATTATCCATCACCCTGCTCTTGAGAACACGCCACTGGACCGTCTCCTGAGAAAGTTGAACGTGTTTGAATTGTGATCTGACGAGAATTTTGCCTCTATCCGGTAGTAAAAATGTTTTGATTGCTAGATCTTGTATCGGCTTCATGAGGTTTATTGCAGATCCAAATTGAAGTCAGTAAATTTTACAGACCTTGAATAAGAAAGGTTCTAGGGACTTCTTCAGAGAATAGAGGTTTGGTATTTGGAAATATATGTGAAATTTTGAACACAAAGTTTAATATTCTTAAATTAATCACTACCGGATTTTACTAGTCTTGTTTTCTGATTTACACTCCTGGTACGTCCAAAGCTAGAATATTCTTACGATGTAATAATTTCCGCCCATAAGATTAATGTCTGGCTTTCTCTTTTCTCTTGTTTTTTTTTTTCGTTATCTTACCTCAATTGGAGAGTGACTTGAGAGAAATGCGGAATCACAGGGATAACTACTTCCTGTAGGCCATCTCCAATTCGGACAACATCTTCGCATTTACCTAATGACGAGAAAGGGGGGCGTACTTTCAAAGTGTTCTTAAATAGAGAAAAAATTTAGATATGAAATTCATTAGAATAATTTTACCTCAGCTCATTTCTGAAGACGTTATCTTTCCTTCTCTCATCCATCTCTTATTAAGGATATGCAAATTGTGTTCGGGACTTTGTCTGACCTGGCATCATGATCATTATCGCAGTGACGTGAACGCGCATCCGGATATAAAAGCCGAGGCGCTGTATATTCAGACGAAGTTAACTTGATTTTGTCCGGGCTTCTAGTTGGCTTCTTAAACGCCCAGGACAATAACCTTAAGCTGCAGGTGAACCAATGTGACTAAAAGGTTTAAATAACTACCATGAACCGTTAAAACGTTTCATGAGGATGTGAATTTTGTTTCGCGAATGTAAATTAATTATCATATCTAACTCCAATAAACCCTGCTCGTGTGAAGATAATTGTCTTCTGTGATGATGTGTCGTGTAGACTTGTATAAATGTAGAAATTTACAGAATTTTCAGAGGTACTTACTGCTTCTATCGTCATGATAATCACCCTGATATTTCCTGCTGTGAGAACACAAAATTTCACCTTCTTCCTAGTAATAAAATTACATGGCATAGAGTCCGTCTTCAAGAGTTTATAATCGCGTATTTGTTTAAGAGATTTCCGAAATTTTATAGAGACCTAAGGTTCATTACCATGTTCAAAACAATCCACTGCTAGTCCTACCCGGAACCAGACGAATCCCCACCCCTAGTTTCCTCGCACCTCGTCGTCTAGAAATTAGCTTTCTAGCTCATATTCAAAACTTTCCTGGTTAGACGTCCAACAAAGTAATCTCATCTATATAAGCAAGTGCTGATTCGTAGTTTTGTTATTTTTTTAGTAATCGTTTGCTATTAACAAGTTTTGAATCTCGTGGAATAATATATAATCGTTTCCAAGGTAATGCTGTTAAGGGATTTTGAGTTTTGCATATATCTGTATAATAATTGATTGTAGTTGTGATTATTTGCTGTTAAAGAATTTTTAGTACTTTGGGATAATATTATGACTAGATATGTTTACTGATTTTATCTTCCTCGTCAATTTTGACGGAAAATGTACTAGGATTGGTATAATGAGTCACTCTGTGTCAGAAGTCTTTGCGGAATCCCTGAAATGTGTTTGGCTCATTCTGAACAATTTAGATTATCTTCTGTATTACGTCACCAAAGAGTCATGTAGGTTGTTTACCGACGTTTCGGAGAGACGTGCTTTTTCCATCTTCAGCTTCGAAGTGTCATATAACGTGATATCACTAGGAGGGAGTGACCTGTCGCTCAAGAGAAAATTATTCTAATTACAATATGTTTAAACGTAACTCTTTACATAAAAATGTAACGGATGAAATTTTAATTTTCCAGGGTGCTTCTGCGACACGGTGAGATCACAAAACGATTCTAAGAAATTTGCTCCTTTATATTCTACCCAATTCCAAGTGTCTAGTCTATAATTAACGAAATGTTTAATTGCAAATTAAGCCATTGAGGCTTAATTTAATTAGTATAAAGACTTAATGGTATATAAATCAGTAGAATAAATTGTTTATATGTCAGAAAGTAGCCTGTGGCCGGAAATTACAAAGCGTGCTTAGGGTTAATTTGAAATGTTTTGTGCCAGCAAGAATTATTAATCCAGTTCCAACAACGAGTTCACTAGTCCAACGTTAGTCAGTTGATAGAGATCACGAATTTCTACACATTATATAACTCTTCTGTGTTTCGTGTAAGCCTAATGAAATTATAATATTATGATTGAATAAAAGCTCGTATACGGTTTCCGTGTAATATTATTAATAATACCTTAAAATATACCACGGTATTTTCTGTTAATATCCTCCCAATTTATTATAAACAGTATTTATTACATTATATTTGACTTTGCCTAACGATATTTGATACATCATCGTGAAATAGAGATACATACCATACTAATTAGTTTTGTGGAAAATGACACGATGAAGTGAATGTTATTGTGTGACGAGTTAACAATAATATCGACTCTCAGTAACAAACAGCTAAACCGTATATAATATGCTATGTAAGTTTAAGTGTACCCTGAAAAGTAATTAATGTCATGTCGCAAGGCTTTCCTTAAAAAAAGTTATACCTACTAAGATGATCAATAAATTTCCTGCCTTTGTAGAACAGGAATGTTCGTTGTCCTCTTCACAAAAGCGTTCCATTGGGTTCTGGTACGTTAGTGGAGGAGCTGTGTACTTGAGGTGGCAAGGTCAGTGTATTTGTCTTGTTTGGGCTTTCAGTCCGATTAGCTCCTTGTCCTTCCTGGAGGCAGACGAAACATTGTAATATCGTACAAGTGATTCGCTCCTAGCCTTTCCCTTGAAAATTGCACGGCCAAAAACCAATACGATCTCGAACTCTTCCTTTTACATCTATTAAAATTCGTCGTTCACTATTCACCTGAGCTATTGAAAGTGTCATTAAATAAATCATAAATAAGATAAATGAAACATTAACAAGTCCTGAACGAGATTAGAAACCGCATTTTGTTAGGTTAGGTTTCTTTCCATTCAATTTAACTGCAGACCTTCGTGTTTGACACTTTATTCTTCCCCTTTTCTTCAACTCCAGAGTGTTTGAATACAGACATTTTATCCTAACTCGTATGAAGTAATATGTAACGTATGTATGTGTTCTTAGTTCATAAATGAAGTTGCCATATTGATGGCCGTCTTCAAGTCACTTGAACCTTTTTGTTGTTGAAGAAGATTGAAAGGAACAATTGAAAGCTGAATCGACTGTACCACACGCTCGATACGTGGAGACTTTTACCTGGCTGAAACTAGGCGGACAGGGGGCCACAGAAATCAATAGTCGGCAGCTATAATAGTAACCACTTTAGTAAGAAAACATTGACTCCTGTCTGAGCTTTGCCTTATACAATCACATGACAAGTTAGGCGTAATTATTAGTCACGACATAGGGTTAATCCTGGCTAAACGATTCCGTTAGTATAATCGGTCACGCAGCGCGCTACAATGATGGCACATTAAATTACTAAAGCACCAGAAGACAATGTGTTTATGTGTATGTTTCTTTTTACCCAAACTTACAAACCAATCGAGTGACTTTTATTATACTTGGATTGTTCCACTGGAGGTTACCTAACCTATTTTCGTGTATCAGTTTATCAATATGGCAG
This sequence comes from Zootermopsis nevadensis, assembly GCF_000696155.1. Next base: position 1,108,095 of record NW_019060229.1, read on the forward strand.
TAATGCGAATTTTTTTGTTTAGAGTGACATTATGGTAACTTGTATAGGGAATTTTAATTTTTCATCATATTGTACAAGTATCAGAGAGAGAAAAATGTTTTATGGTAGCTTTGTAGACTAGTGTAACAAAATGTAAGACTTGAGGTTCTCACAGCGATGAGTATGAAGATTTCCGTCTTCTGGGTTGTTGCGCTGTGTGGTCTGGTCGATGTTAACCAACGTTTCAGAGGTCATACTGCCTCCGTCATCAGAGTATGAAGATTTCCGTCTTCTTGGTTGTTGCGCTTTGTAGTCTGGTCGATGTTAACCGATGGTTCAGAGGTCATACTGCCTCCGTCATCAGGGCGATGAACCTCTGAAACGTTGGTTAACATCGACCAGAATACACAGCGCAACAACCCAGAAGACAGAATTGTTCATACTCTGATGACGGAGGCAGTATGACCTCTGAAACGTTGGCAAACATCGACCATACTATACAGCGCAACAACCCAGAAGACAGAAATCTTCATACTCTGATGACGGAGGTAGTATGACCTCTGAAACGTTGATAAACATCGACCAGACTACACAGCGCAACAACCCAGAAGACAGAAATCTTGTAACAAAATGTTTGCCATGAGAGATAGACTATAAAGACGCAATTGCGAACCGTTTTACCTAGTCATGATAAATTTATTATTGTTATAAAGTCTAGGACTAAATGTACTCTTAACTTAGTGGTCATTTTTAATCATATTTGACCGAACGAGTGTACCGTTTGTGGGATGAAGAAAATATTTCAAATTAAGTTCTGATATTGGTGATTGTGGTAGCAAATATTGTAAACGAGATTATGATGGTGCCTATGGTGGTGTCTCGCGGTGTCTGCGTTTGACGGAAATCTGGAGTCAAAGGTTTTTTCGTGTTTTTTTTACAATTCGCAGGAATCTGGCTTCAATCGCAGTGAAGAAATTTTCAGATTCAATTTTCTTTATAAATAAATATTGTACATTTATATTTTTAGTTCATTGTTTTTTTTTATTGTTATGTTTATTGTTAGTGCTTGGCTGTTATTGGCCTCCTTTGGCTGTTGCCAAGCACTCTAATAAATGAATTGAATTGAATTATTGTATGTATTATCACCCTATTGGCATATTCATCGCCCTGATGACGGAGGCAGTATGACCTCTGAAACGTTGGCAAACATCGACCATACTATACAGCGCAACAACCCAGAAGACAGAAATCTTCA
>NW_019060229.1:1117309-1136036 GCF_000696155.1 Zootermopsis nevadensis
TCGTACTTCCTCCGTCATCAGAGTATGAAGATTTCCGTCTTCTTGGTTGTTGCGCTTTGTAGTCTGGTCGATGTTAACCGATGGTTCAGAGGTCATACTGCCTCCGTCATCAGGGCGATGAACCTCTGAAACGTTGGTTAACATCGACCAGAATACACAGCGCAACAACCCAGAAGACAGAATTGTTCATACTCTGATGACGGAGGCAGTATGACCTCTGAAACGTTGGCAAACATCGACCATACTATACAGCGCAACAACCCAGAAGACAGAAATCTTCATACTCTGATGACGGAGGTAGTATGACCTCTGAAACGTTGATAAACATCGACCAGACTACACAGCGCAACAACCCAGAAGACAGAAATCTTGTAACAAAATGTTTGCCATGAGAGATAGACTATAAAGACGCAATTGCGAACCGTTTTACCTAGTCATGATAAATTTATTATTGTTATAAAGTCTAGGACTAAATGTACTCTTAACTTAGTGGTCATTTTTAATCATATTTGACCGAACGAGTGTACCGTTTGTGGGATGAAGAAAATATTTCAAATTAAGTTCTGATATTGGTGATTGTGGTAGCAAATATTGTAAACGAGATTATGATGGTGCCTATGGTGGTGTCTCGCGGTGTCTGCGTTTGACGGAAATCTGGAGTCAAAGGTTTTTTCGTGTTTTTTTTACAATTCGCAGGAATCTGGCTTCAATCGCAGTGAAGAAATTTTCAGATTCAATTTTCTTTATAAATAAATTTTGTACTTTTAATCCGATTTTGAAAGACAGAGCTCCAGTAAATTCTGTTACTGTTCAACACAGGAAAATTTCTTCCTCGTAAATGTTTATGGAACGAGACAAATTAGTAATATTATGTACAAAACTTTATGCAATCATTTAAACTTTGTATAATCAGTATTATTTATTACGTTAAAAATTTAATACGCATTTGAACTACAAGACTTGAAGTTTATGTACGGCGTATGACTATTCTGAGTGAAAATGTGCCCTATAGTAGCCGCCAGGCGTTGATACCTTTACTACGATGCGTGTTCTGAGCTGTCTTCACTCGCCCGCGTTTCGCTGTCTGTGTTGTAACCCTGAAGCATGCAATTTGGCGTCGATTATGTTTATGTGAGTTTGAAGCGTTCAAATAAAAATGATAGCCAGAAACTATTCACTGAATTTTTCCTGCAGCAGCCGACTCTCGACTTTTACTGGGTATTACAAGATACCACGGACTTTATACCTTATAGTTTAAAGGCCTACTTCTCCGATTTCTTAGACCAGAACAAAAGAGCTTGGCACTCCAATAAAGGTTATATGTCTCGACTTACTTAACGTCATGTAATCTATATAAAATTCAATACCGAAACACTGAACTGTTGTCAGCAGTGGGAAGAAAGTGTTTGTTCGTCACAATAATATCGCATAGCCATAAATACACAATGAACCACGTCGAGTATTTGATCGACAGTAACAGTGACGTTCGATATTCGTATACTAACAGTTGGAGTGGCATACTGTTCCTTACCTTTCATATTTTATAAGAACAGGCAGCCAGCCAGCATGGCTCCCTGATAACTTTAGTATTAAAATAATTGGCAAGTTTCCATGGGTACGAAACTAGCGCCACTTAATACGTTTTTATTTTTTCAGAGTTGTGTGTAAATGAACGTCTTCAAAATACAGCGTGTTTTAGAATGAATGTAGGTGGCTATATTTGTTTATATTTGGTGTATCAGTTACATCAATAAAATAACTAGTTATATGTAGAGGAACACTTCAAGTTCCACACCTATATGAAGGACGTCATTTATTGACCACTGCAATGCTGCCGTATTTATTAATGTAAAATGGCGTCGCTACTGTTAACCGTCAGTGGCCCCAACTTAGAGAAGAATTTTTCGCTCTGCTCTTCCTACAGGATTCGGCATCACCACATTTCTGCTCCCCGTGAGAGCGATTCTCGATAATCAGTTGACTGAAATTAGCAGACGGCGTGGGGGACGGACACCTTGACCACAAAACTCCCCAGACCTGTCACTCCTTCATTTATTTTTCAGGGGTTTCATTAAAGTTGCTTCTACAGACCACCAGTTCCAAAATCCTTGCCAAAGATGCGAGACCAGATTTCAAATTCTTACATAAAAATCGCTGCAATGCACGTGGGAGGAATTTTATTATCTCCTAGACATTTATCTCGTAAATTAAAAGAATGAACTGTTACTGTTCACCACACATCGTCAATTTTGTTTCAAAACATTTGTGTCACAAAATGCACGATATGCAGTGAACAAGGTCTGCTACAGGAAGTTCGGTCGCTTATTTCCACCTGTTTGGTTTTCAGTTAGACTGCGTTGTGTATATATTCAATCACTCCACACTTCAATCGCACTTGCAGGCAAGGCGTATCGCAGACAGAGCTCGCGTGTAATCATATTATTGAGTGTACACAACTCCAACTCTGAGCCAACAGCGCAAAGTGATTTATTGGTCTCGTTCGTGACTGCACCGCTTGGAGCGCTAGCACACTGTCGACTTGCAACACATGTCTCTTGCTTCTTTTAGATCATGTATTCGAATCCCACGTATGTACCCATGTTTGATCTGTTGTAGCGGTTCATATGGCTTCGTGGGAGGTGTGGAGTTTGAATTATGTCTTCCGTCCAACCGATCTGATTGATGTTTTCCGTGGCTTAATTCAGTTTCTCCATACAAAAGCCTGGGCAATGTGTCAATATTGTTCACTGTTACATGTCTTAGGGTTTACTTGTTTATTCTTGTAATCATATATTTCGTATTACATCCTATTTGACTACATTAGTCGATAAAATAACCTAACGTCTGACAAATATTGTTGATGAGGTTTGTTAAACTTCATTTTTCTTTCACAGGAAGATTTTAGATGGAATCTGTCGTACATATAACATTGTTAGTATTTGTTACGATGTCCCCTCTGACAGATGTTAGCAGTGGCTTTACATTCGTTACACTACATTGATTTTAATTATTACAGTAGGCTTACTGAGTAATTCTTTATTTTCTTCAGCTTTTAGGCAATACGTCCTCTGGTGTGTTCAGATTAGAAATGAACTTGAGACTCACTGCGATCAAGTCAATGTTGTCTTCTGGTTGTGTTGCTTGTAACATCGTAGCACGACACCAGCATTTATTTACCCACAAACATGGAGAATATCAATCAAAGCTACTTCTTCAGTTGTGACTTCATAGATAATCTCTGTTGGGTCGAACGCATTTCATGCTACAAATTTATGAAGTATGGCCTTCCGACTAAATGTCTGTTTACGTAAATTTTCCACTTTGCATTTACGTTTTGTCTTATCGTGCATTTTTCTTTGGTGTCCGGCATTTCCCCGTTTTCCCCTACTGTTGGACACGATATCGCAAAAGCTACTTGTTGTTAGTGCTTATTTTAAACGGTTTTGTGCTCGTAGTCCATGATAGCCGCTATTGTGTTGTTAGACTAAAGGAATGCTTGCATGTAGTGTACAGGTAGATCATAACATTAGAATCTGCCATGTCTCAATCAGACTGCGTCACATGACAAAGAAACTTAGTAGGTATGAGAGCCCCCTACAGATCTGGGTTGTTGCATGTTAGCTATACTACAACATCTCAATCAAGTAAAAAGCGGTACATGAAAAGCGAGGAGGGGAAGAAAAAATAATGAACGAGTTCGTGGAGACCAAGTAAGTTCATTGTTCAGCCCAGCGCGGTCGGTCCATTGTGTTTTGTTGTGTCCGTTCTGCAGTGGGAGCCGAATCACGAAACCTGCTGTACGCTTCTTGTACCACCATTTTGCTGATATTGATTTATCAGAGCGGCTATTAAAGCCAATTTGCCAACGGTCTGAACGCTTTTTAGAAATCTTTAGGATCCTCAAAGAGAAGCAGAAATTCACGCGACTCAGCGTTACGAACCTGTCCCGGAAATCAACGAGCCTTGCTGACGCACTCAGTGTCTGTGATGACGAAATGTAAAGAAACGCTTGTGTTAATACTGCGAACAGAATCAGACCATCTTTACTTCGGACCAAACCGATCCTCTGAAACAACATATCTCATTACTTGTTTATTAGTTGTAAGATTTGAGGTGTTTACGGCGGTGAGTCTGAAGATGGTTGTCTTCTGGGTTGTAGCGCCGTTTAGTCTGGTAGACGTCTACCAGACTGCACGGCGCAACAACCCAGAAGACAGCTTTTTAGTAGTTGTGTCTTGTTTTGTAGAGGTTTCAGGATGTAATCTTGACAAAGATGGCGGTTGTACTGGATGAGAATTTTCGTGGTTTTCGTCATAAACCTGTTGGATAGTAACATTAAATAAGTCATATTTATTTCGTTTAACTACGTTCTAAATTATTTCAAAACCTATGCTGTATTTAACGTACAAATAAGGCAAAATTTTTGTAAATATATTATTGTACTTTGTGGTTTCTTAAAATTAGGTTAACCAAAATACATTTTACTGTGTCCACGATGGAGAGATTGATTCTTTAACGATTCCACATTAACTTTTTATTGTTTTGTAACTGTACATATGCCTAATGGATAGTTTGTAGAAGAGTTAAACCAGTCAAATGCAGGAAAAACAGATATATTTATTTATGTATGACATGGCACAAAATCAATACGTTTGGTTCGTAACACCGCATTAATATAGGGCAGTTGCTCACCAAAGACTAATTATCTCAATCTGATCTCCACAGCAAGTACATAGTATGACGTTTCCGACTGTTGTCATAAACTAAACACCAAGCCGATTAACACACTAACGGTCTGACTCGAATTCTTGACAAAACTATTTCAAACTTTGGTCGAAAATCGATATCCTGGTATTTTTCACTACCTCAGAGTTCTATTAGTGACTATAGCGGTAACATATTGCTCTCGACTAAATATATTCAACAGCAGAAACTCTTATTGTGTAAAATATTATCTTGGTATATATGAATATGCGCGGTGTGAGGCATGGGCGTGGGCGTTGTTCTCTTGGATCCACTCAAGTTATGGAAGTTTGTCGGCGTCTTCCTGTGTTATACTGTCCTGCGTAGGTAGAGGTCTTGCGACGTGCTCATCATTCGTCCACGGAGTCCTACCAAATGTCGAAACTCCTTCACAATTTCAGTAGTAATTCTGAATTTAAACAAGCAATATGGACGTAGTCCGCAAGAGTATAAAGACGTTTAATACATTAATATTGAAATCATTCTAACAAGAACTTGAAAATAATCGTATGACAGCCATGATTGCAAATTATTCCTTAGAGACATAGACTTAGGCTATGTTATTTACGTTGTAGTAACCAACTAGCTCCATCCAGTATGATTCTTTCTTAGAAGCTAGTAGTCATCACAAGAAATATTTCAGCTTTTATGGAACCAGAAGTTTAATTATTGTGTTTTCGAGAGGTAGAAAATATTTCGTAACATGGTAAAGATTCTGTCGACTTTCCGTACTCTTATTCTCCACGATCGCTTCCTTCCACATCCTTCCCAATTCATTATGCACTATCATCCTCCCATTCGATGCTGTATAGTCTGAGCTACTGAAAGAGCATATACTCTCCTCATCTACAAGCTGCGACCTTTACTAGGATACACAAATATACATTTATGTGTGAAGATAATCGGAGACATCTTATCTTTGCTTGGTAGTGTACACGATACATTCGCTCTAGACGTAACCTTTCATGTTCTAGGCATTCCCTAGGTGATGTAGGAACCTAAATTCAACAGTTAAAGACTTCTAAACCCATGGCATGTGCAGTTAACATGGCTGCAGCTAAGATACATTTTCGATGTGCCCCGAGCTACAAATTAATCTGATTTTCCCTCTCGTATCATATTAAGTAATTATTGCGTAAGTCCTCAATGTTTTCTTGGAAATTGTGCAAACCTGCAACAGTTCCTGAAGGACGATCAATAGACAGCAGTTGCACTGCGTTCCGAGTTACCTAGAGATAACATATCTGTTTTGTAACTTAGCATCGGTCCTCTGAGCGTCTGACGATATTGATGCTGAATATTTGGCCAATAGCAGCAAGGATGCACACTGCGCTTGCGTATGCGAACTGAAGTAGATGAAGTCCACCCTCCCCCTTTACTCAAAGTTGCTGCGCTTGTCGCCATCTTGTGTCATTTAGAGACTGGCATCAATTTGCTACTATACAAATAATAGGACCATAAGAAGGCATTGATTAAACAGAGGGGGGACATGAATTAATGACAAACTAAGGCTATGTTCAATGATGATAATGATTATATCGCTGTAAAGACTTAGGACATGCGAGTCCATGGCTGTAAATGTTATTATAGACTATGCATTTTGGTCTGCCCGCGGTGGATTGATTGAAGTACTGGGTTAGACAATAACTGGGTGGTCCTTCGCGATTTAATACGCCATCAGCGTGGCTAAAGAGTGTGAGACACTGAGATACATTAGCCAAAATTGGTGGTATTTGGGAGGTCGGTCTACCCAGATACAGGTTATTTTAATTTAGGTTTTTCAGACTTTCGCTGAGTCTTTTGATGAAAACACCGCTTCCTTCCGCATCCCTTCTGATTCATCGTTTGTAAGGATATTGTAATATGTTATTCGATGCCCTACGCAGTTTACATTAACTGCATGAAGTTCAGTCCTTGAGAACATAACATTCGCTAAGCTAGTCAAAAAAGTTGCTGTCTTTTATAGAACCCCAGATCATTATCATGCTCACAACATGCCCAGTCAAGAGCAAACTATTTGATAATCCGTATATTATATGGTGACGAGAAACGAACAAATAGGTCTAGTATGTTAATTGGAGTATAAATAGACTCGTCTATGAGAACAAATAGGAGTTGGACTTATATAACTCGATTTTGAAACTTGACCAACGTAGTATTGTAACCGGAAGAGTGAGGAGGGAGGGTATGTGAAAACACCCCTCATGGTCTGACTGATGACACTACGAAAAGAGTCAGGACGTTTGTCCGTCACGCATATCAGGCTGCGTTAGACTTTTCTAAACACAGGTGTCGCTAGTAGGCGGCTGACTGAAATTTGTTTATGATGCTTGCTTTAGGTTTTATTTTTAATATTATTTATATTCGGATCTGGGTCAATACGTACATATTACACTTATAAATCATTAAAAATCTATGCATTAGTGCATTCATGTCTGTTATACGCAATTGAATATGATTTTAATCCCATATAATGCAACATGTTACTTATTTATTATATCTGTCTTCTGAAATAAATGTATATGTCTCCGTTTGGTTGTAAATATTCTATGATTTTATTAATCGCGGTTGAATGAATTATGACATACGATAATTTCTTTGTCTTGTTGCCACATGTTCTGAATTTATTCTGCCAAAGGCTAATGATTCTCTATTTTGCCGGCATGCTCCTTTGCGTATTAAGTATATTTGATGTTGAAGTGTCAATTAGTATATAATTTCCATTCCGTTGTCCACACGTGTAATATCCTTTCTGCACTGTGTGATGGTTTTGTCGGTTTACCCAAGCATAATATGATAATGCTGTTTAATTCTGTTTCTGTGACATATTGGTACCACGGCTTATCTGATTCTTTAAGACGAATGTTGACCGATTTGTTTCGTTACATTATCATGCATCGTATTAGTTGGGATCTTTGTGGTAGAACACTGCTTCAACTCGTAATATGTGATGTTGCTTCATGTAGACTATTCTTTTTTCATTCTTCGTCAGAATTAAATGTTTAATCTGTTACTGTTTATTTAAGATAGTTTTCGGTGCTTACAACTCGGTCTTGATTGGATGTTATTATTATTGTTATTACATTTATTTACCATTTTGCAGGGTATTTGCTTCTGTGTACAAGAGTCAAACTTTATTTTTGAAGTAGATAGTGCAGCAGTTATTTCTGAAAAACATTTTGTTTTTTAATATATGTTACATGCATTATAGAGATTTCGTATTCGGAATTATTACATATTTTACATGAGCGTCTTTCGAATGATGTATGATCCTATAATGGCGGTTTTCTGAAGTTCCCTGATGTCGTGTTCGAAAGGGATGTTGGCCAAATATTTTTTGAGTGACTTGGAGACAGTTTCAGTTGCTCCTACAATTATTGGAATTACTTTTGCTATTCTTCTTCTTCTTCTTCTTCTTCTTATTATTATTATTATTATTACAATTTAAGTCGATCATAACTCTTGCGTAACTTATTAAATATCGAATCAAAGAATTTCGCGAACATTCTTTTCAGAGAAAAATAAAATACTTTTCCTTAAGTCTTATGGTGTTTTGGATAATTGTAAGTTATGTATATCCCTTGTTATTGTTTAACTCCAGATAATTTGGACTGATATTCTTCAAATTTCGACCTTTCTAGTCCGTCTCACGTGTTTCAAAACTCTGTTATAAGAAAGCATAAAATGTTGGCATTTCCGATTTAAAAATCTGTATGCAATAACAAAACAAAAAAAACACTTTCTAGCTTGCATACATTTGTTCTGTGTTCGCTATCCCGCGATTTACAAACTTTTGAGTTACCAGTTTTCGCTACCATGCAAATTTATATCTATTTTCGGTTTATAAACATAATTTTTCCTATAACGAAGAACCAGTTGACTTCCTATTATTGATTCTATATGATTATTATGCTAATAGTAATTAAGGTTTTAAAAAATACAATTGTTGATTCTTTGTTTACATAATTATGATGTAATTATGTACTGTCTCTGCAGTAACCGATGTTAAAAGTAAACACTTCAGCAGTACTTTACAAAGTTAAATAAGTAATAAGTATAATGGAAAGTGATATTGCTCTTATTTATATGATTACATAGTATTGTAGCATACGTTAGAGAAATTTCGGGTGTTGTTCTGGGAGTATGGAACCACTCAGATTTTTTGCATTAAAATTAATGGGAATTTCTTTTTTTATATAATAATTTGATTCATTTATTTAAGTGCTTGACAACAGCCAGATAAGGCCAATAACAGGCAAGCACTGGAAAACAGTACAGGAATAAATATAATATAATAATTATTTTATTTCAATAATAATAAAAGTAAAAATATTACAAACACAAAAAAAAACAAATTAAACTAAATATTTAAATGTTCCATATTAAGTTATAACAACCAATTACAGGTAAACAGAAATTAAAGAAAACAAATTATGATACAAAGAAGAAAAACAAATGAAAAAGCCACAGTAGAAGTGAAATGTCTAAATAATATGAATAAGCGAAATACACTCCTTGTTGAAGATGTCGATGCGCTGACAGACTGCATTGGCAGCAGAAACACCTAGACGAGGGAATGGTCTTGAAACTACGATGAACAGAAAACGTGCAGTAGTCTCTAATGGATCTGGAGAGAACACGCAAGCAAACTGAATCCAAAACGGATAGGTAGCAAATTTTGCCCTTAAAAGTATTAATGAGAAAGAAAGCATCAAGATGGCTCTTCTTCAGGTGGAGAGAAAGGAGGTTTAACCCAACTAATACGTCTTCATAATTATAGTCACTTAGGCCATTAAAAAATCTGGCGTAACATAAAGCTGCAAATTTCCTTTGAATTCTTTCAAGTTTGGTGGAATCAGTGGAAGTAATGCGATTCCAGGCAACAGATCCATATTCAAATTTAGACCGAACATTAATTCAATTCGGTTCAATTAATTTATTTAAGTGCTTGACAACAGCTAAATAAGGCCAATAACAGCCAAGCACTGAACAACAGTACAGAATAAAATATAATATAATAAGAGTAAAATATTACAATTATAAAAACAAACAAATGAAACTAAATATATAAATGTACCATATTAATAATAATAGCAATTCAATTCATAATAATTCACAAGTAAAAAAAGTAAAGTTTGTCCCACTATACGCCATGTAATGAGCCAAATAATATGCCTAAGTAATATAATAATTAAATTAAATCAGTTTAATTATAAAACAATACATAAATAACATACAAAATATAATATTAATACTATCTTATATATTAATACTATCTTATATATTAATACTAAATAAAAACAGTGAACAATAAAAACCAGAAAAACTTACAAAATAAAAAACCTAAAATATGGACAAAAGAGAAATATTTAAATACAATAATTTCCTCAGTTCAACTGTTCATTACAAGTAAATGGGCTAGATAAAATTCATAAGGAAAATATAATGTTCACCTTAATAATAGTTTTCATCGAACGAATTACTTTTGTTAATCGAGAGATCGGTGTAAATGTGAAAGTATGTACGTACATGCCCTTCTACTTATATGCATGTTCTTAATGTGTCACGAGGTACCTGGATGAGAATGATAAGGCAGAGTCCACAATAGGGAGTTGTTACAGCTACTAAGGATTGGTTATACCTGAGAAGGCAAAGAAATGAGTAGTCTGACTCCACACAATCGTTTGGTGCGACAGTTTCCCTTAATGACAATAAACCCATCAATCACTAGGTCCTATACGTATCTCTGTACCGGGAAGGAAGCATTATGAGGCTTGCGGAAGAGATAAGCGAACATAGGAAAGGTGTTTCCGATAACCATAATAGCATAATGCGTTTTCTTTACTCAGAATTCGATAGACAATGGCCGATTCACTTGGAAACTCGTTATGGTTCGACCGGTCTGTTCGCTCCCAAAGCGTCTTACGTGGCGACATTGTTGCTGATAAGAAGCACGTTTCATATTAAACTTAAATACTGCTCAGACTTAGATTTACATTTGTCTAAAACGTTATTGAGCATTTATAATGCATGTAAAAAACTTTGAGAGTTTTGCTACACAATAAAACAAGATTTGTACTAGGTGTAGTGATTTTTTTAAAATCCTGACAATCTTTTTGAATAGCCCTGTATTTTAGACCTATAAAACCAAAAAGGAAACAGACTTTTTAGGGACCTTGCTTGAAAGTTGCGCTATTCAGGGTCTATTGTGTTATTTACCGCTGACCGACCCACATCCCTATTTGACTCGTGTCTGTCCTGAAATTGGAAAACCTCGTGCAAGATTTAAGGTATCGTAACTCATAAGACACATAAAAATGCAAATAATTTTAGATGTTGTAGTGTCAAGTACGAAGATTTGTGTGTCGGAAAGATCAATAAATCTGAGTATGAGCTTCTTGTAAATTAGGGGACATACTGGATCCATATGAACGAAAATTAAACACTTATAAAGACTTTTGGTGTAAACTCCGAACATTAAATAATTATTATCTAAATCTATTAATATTATCGTATATAAAGGAAAGAGATAAATGAAAGAAAATGACCATTTATACAGCTACAATTGTTCTGTTTTATGTAGCATACAAAAACATGATAGAAATATTTGTAGGAAGACACAGGCCCCACAGTGTGGTAATTTGTTAGCCCTGAACTCTGTGAAGTGTTCAAGCGCTCGTCGTGTTTCGGGCGCTGAACGTGTTTGTGCTTTCCCTCTCATACTTCGGCGAAGTGTTCAAGCATCTGTCATGTTTCAGGCGCTGAATGGGTTCCTGCTTATACTCACATGCGAAGGCGAAGTGTTCTTCGCCACCCATAGCATCGAGAGCTACCTCGGCTTCCATCAGGTGAGCCATTGAAGCACAACATACGAGTAAGTTTATAAACGACATTTTGTTTCACTTTGTTTAAGTAGATTTATGTTGTATGATCATGAAATGTGAGTTTCGACAAATATTAGGCAATATAATCATCCAACATATGTAACCATTGTGCCAGCAGGTAAAAAGAATTTGTAGTTTAAGGTTCGTTTCACAGCGAAACAAGCAAAACCCAAAACGATAATTTCCCACGTGGGAATTCCACGGCTGTCGATTTCCTATCCAGTTACTTCTACGCGTAAAAACGCCTGTAGGTCTTCATGCAATGTGCCCGTCATTTTTGTCCGATTTTAACAAAAATTGTTATGTTTATTGAAATTTTAATGCAATTCATCGGTATAAAATTCGATGAATGTCCGTCGAGCCTTTGAAGTTGTTACATGAAAACAGACGGACGGACAAACAAGCATGGTGAACCACAAAGGTGCTCTTCGGCAAGTCTGAGCAGTGAAAGCATCCGGACACTTGTGATGTGAACCGTACACAAATATTCACGACTCGTCAAAGGGAGGAATGCCAACAGTCAATGAATATAAAACACTGAAACAGAACAGTGCTTCTGTCCTACTAATGTTAGGGACTGCTGCACCTAACTTTAGTGTAGCAGACACCTCCTTGAACAGCTGCCATTTTGATTTAAAAAGCGGTGGGAAGATAACATTAAGACAAATCTGGTGCACAGAGTGTAATAATTAGATGTGGGTGAAATTAGCTAAAAATAGAGACAAATTTAGAAACATGTTGCTAGAGAGTATTAATTTAAACTTCGGTATTTAATTTCAGAGATATGTTAAGCCAGTATGTTTGTTAGTAACTTGATTAGTTAGTAACGAATTTCGTTATTCATTTGGTTATTTTTTTTGATGGATTAGTTTTCTACTTAATTTCCTAACGATAAGTTTGGTTAGTTAATGAGTTGATAATTCAGTATGCCAGCTGACAGCTTTACCCATATCACCGTTAGCGATGATAACTGGTGGTATGGTGAATTTACAAGCGTCTGTGTAGAGGGAGGGTAATTTCTGACTGTTTATTTCTTTCGTAATTTTACAATTCTGTGTTATTTTCTTCTTTTAAGGGACATTTAATGATATTTCCTACGACGGTTGTGCATTATGAATTGGAAGGGATTTGAGAGAAAGTATTCCTGGACTATTTTAAGATAAATTTTGAAATTCAGGTTTGAAATAAAGGTATACTTGAGTCATACACGTGTCCTGTTAGCTCGTTACTGTATGCAGAACTTCAAAACGTGTGTTTTTAAGAAGTAGCTAAATGCCCGGCCTAGCACAAACTCTTTTCTAATGTTACAAATGTTGTGTAAGAACGTCTGTATATTTAGACGTAAACGCATTTGAAATGAGTTTTTCCGTTTCTCTACAGGTCATTAAAATTGAATGGGCTCTAGTAGTTGTCAATAGCTTAGAGTCTCATGCGACTTTCTTACGTGATCCGGAGACATAAAGGGCCCACCTTAACTCGGTAAGGCACATGTTACAATCGGGAACTCCTGATGGAACAGACAAAGAGATGTCGGCTTGAATTCTCATTGTCGTCTGACATTCTTAATGGTCAGGCACGGGAGTTACAGTCTTCAACAGTGGTATTCAACCTTTTTAGTTCGAGTACCCCCTGATATAATTTCTCTTCAACTTTATACCCCCAAAGTTGTTGGTGTATAATTCAAGTTATACATAGTATATAATCTACATCTAAAATAAATTAAATAAATTACATTACTGATTATTCAGTGTTTATCATAATATAATATATATATTTAAATTTCACGTAACCCTAAGATGTCTTCGCGTACCCCAGGTTGAATACCACTGGTCTTCAACAATATAAAAAGAGATCGAACACTGTGACTGAGTTGTTAGCACTCTTCCTTCTTACTGGGGGTTCCAAGTTGAAACCTCACTCCGGACACCAACTATCCCCTTACTGAAGTTGTTCGTGATTTTGCTCAGTTCCTCCATGTAAATACCGGAATAGTAACATTTATAATGAAATTAGGAGCAGGCTAAGACTAGAAAATTCCTGTTATCGTATTACTTAAAATATTTTATCTCCCTGTCTCTTTTTTAACAAGTTTGGAAAGGTGTATATCCATTCTTTGGTGAGGCAGATATACCAAAGATGTTATTCACATCATGCCACATCATGAATGTGATCCGAGGTTAGCGTATTTTGCCGTTCTTATGTTAATGTGGTCATAACCTTTGTTCAAAACAGATTGTTCAACAATTGAACCAAATATTTAGCATTGTTGGAATACAGCGGTGCGAATAAATGACCTGGAATCACAGTTTAAGAATGATCAAAGTCCCAAAACTGACCTGGGGTTGCATTAGTGTAAGAATGATTTAAAATGCATTATTGACTCGGATCACTTTAGTGCAGTAACGGCTTACGTGTTGTGGCGTGAATATCTGCGCGTTCCAAGGAGTGCACCTTTTTAATCTGATTAAATATTATTTAGTTTCTGGTGGAAGTAAGAATATGTCGCCTACAGGTTTGCATGTATACACACACACTAACTAACTAACAAACGAAAAAATGTTGTACGAGCGAAGATGAGTGTCCCGCAAGTTTTTGCGTCCATCCTAGTGCGTGACTTAAAGCTGATGACGGTTTTTTGAGCTTGTTAGTAATTCTGTGTCATGTTTGACAATGATCATTAACCTTCGTGATTATAGTGAGTGTGTTGGGTGGGTGGAGATACGGTGATAATAATTTGGTGAAATAGCTTGCTCCAGCTACTCTGTCAACATGTAAATTAGACGTACGTGGATCATTTCCTGCTGGTTTGCTCTCTACGTAACAGGAAGTGCGCAACAACTGTGTCAAATGTAAACCCGTCGGCCCAGAGCATGTTATTATCATCATCCGGCTTTTGCCTCGTGGACTTAGTTTCCCTGCCTCAAAGCCTGATTCTCTAAGACAAATGTTGATATTTTCATCTCCCGAGATACATTTTCTGATCAGGATTCCGGACCAATGGAAGTATTACTGGATTTATTCCTATGCTACGTGGCGTGTCCAATGCATTTATGTTACTGTAACAGACTTGACAATCCAAGGCGAGATGTTCACATTAAGAAACCTCTCGTCTTGTAGCATAATTCAGTATTAGTCCCTAACTTATTCCACTAATTGTCCATTAATGAACCTAAAGGTTCAAAGAGCCCGCCACTGGTCACTATACTGAGTTACACGTGTCCAATTCACACAGGGGCTGTCAGATCTTTCAGATTGAGGACCACGGTCATTCTTTATCTACTCGCAGGCCACATCTTTATATAGGACGATAATTTATTACAAATTCTACTAAATTAGACCTACTACTGCAAAAAAGTTCACATTCTTTAACAAAATTAGTTGTTTGCTTCAGAACTCTTTCAATATGAAATTAAATTTCTGCTATTGCGATTCGAATTCATTCCCGCAAATGTTTATTACTAAAACGTATCGAAGTTACTTATTTTTCGAATTTACTGAGCTGAACAGATGTTCATATTTACTGGTCAAATACAGTCATTAATATGACGTATTTTCTGACACAGTATTGCAGAAAGTGTTTATTATTATTTATTATTATTATTATTATTTATTTGACTGCAAATGGGTTTTTACCCGGTGGCAGTGGTCCTACAATAAGACACAAAACATAAGACAACAAAAACAATAAGAAACAACAGAACAATGAGACAGAACAAAACAATAAGACACAAAAAACATAAGACAACAAAAACAATAAGATACAACAGAACAATGAGACAGAACAAAACAATAAGACACAAAAAACATAAGACAACAAAAACAATAAGAAACAACAGAACAATGAGACAGAACAAAACAATAAGACACAAAAAACATAAGACAACAAAAACAATAAGAAACAACAAAACAATGAGACACAACAAAACACATGGACGGACCGAGTGTGGATGGGTCGCAACATTGATTTAGGGTCTATTCTAACATTAACTTTAAATACATTCTTAGATCTTACAAGCGGTGTGTGCCTAAATTATGTTCAATATGATTACTTTATAGCAAAATAATATAGAAATTCTCATAATTCTTCGAGAAATTCAGCTAAGTAAAGAATCCTGCTTTTCTGGCAGCTGAACCCGAAGGGCTAATACCTTTGTCTACAAAGCCTGTTGTAGGACATAACACTGACCCAATTTCATTCAACTTCTATCCTTATCAGCAATCTGATGTCATGCTTCTACTTAATCATGGTCTTCCAAGCTACCATTTTGCAAGTGTTTCCCATCATTATTCCACACGCATTTCACACCTCTCCCAAGCTGGCTACATGTCAGTCATAGATCAGTAGGCCTAGATGTTAGTCTCCTAGGAACAGTAACGCTGTGTAGTCTGGTAGAAGTTTACCGACGTTTCAGAGGTCCTGCTTCTTCCATCATTAGGGCGATAAGTAACTTGTAAGTTGATAAACTGCTACCAGACTACACGGTACAACATCCCAGACGACAGTCATCTCAACTCTGATGGACTCACCACCGCGAAGACCTAAAATGCTATAGGAAAATTGTAAAATTATCCCTTAATCTGGATTATACGTGGTTCATATATTCTGTATCTCTGTTAATTTATGTAGAATATATATACTGCTGACAGCTATGAACTCTGTCAAGTGCAATGAACAGATGAGTACTTGATTCCGTCTTGCATTTTGTAAAATATTTCTGATTATACACATGATTGTATACCATTTTACTGTAACATTGCTCGTGAACTACAAAATAAAAACTAAATGCTTTTGAGTAGGTTATATCGTCAAGTTTTGTGACCTGTATTTCATAAGTGTTCAATGTGGTACCGTGAGTGGCCCGGCAGATATCGTATATTTATCCAGTTTTAGTTCACGCATCGTTAAACAAATCGAGGTTAAGTGTAGCCACTGCGTATATCCTCCCAGCAAGTTTTAACCAAGTATTAGCTAATGATGGAACGTAAACATCATCATGTATCTCTCATCGCCCTGATGATGGAGGCAGCAAGGACCTCTGAAAATTCTACCAGACTACACGGCGGAACAACCCAGCAGACAGCCATCTTAATGTCTTATGTTTTGTTTCCATGTGCCTCCATTGTAATAAGGCAAGAATTTATAAATGTATTTGCTTATGAATGGCCATGTACCTCATTTTCGTGAGGCGACATTTTGTGATGTGCTGTGTCGTTGACAAATTAGGGTGTGCCACGAGTGAACAAAGGATGCGGGACATTGGACTAATCGACACAGCCTTTGGATAAGTAATGTGGTTAAGCGAAGATTATTTTGGTGTTATCATCTAAGACACTGGCATAGATTTGAATTTCACTTACCAATGGATGGTTTTCAAAATGTCTAGGTTGTCATTTGACTGCCGATGTTAAGCGAGGACTTGATTCCACTTCAAGGAAAAATACATTTATTAGCTTGAATTTAATTTTGGAATCATCCCAAAGGGCCTATGCCATGAAGGACGCGATGTGATGATAAACAATTAATGACAGCGCTGGTCTCCACCTGGTCCTTCATCACAACGCCCCTTCGTAATTTGGGACAAAACCTTGATGAGTTTTCTCATTATCTGCCGCAACTTAACCTCCTTGGTTTTAAGAGTGTAACAAGTATTTTAGGCCTCGGGTGATGTGCTAACAGAACCTGGAGGTTCAACACCGCCATCACCATGGCTCGCCTTATGCATGCACCTCAGACACTTCCATCTTAAATCGTCACAACAGATCTGCCTAAGCTCATCTTAATGTAAAATTATAGAAATATGTAAGAGACTGTGTAAGATTTGAGGTTTTCACAGCGGTGAGTATGAAGATTTCTGTCTTCTGGGTTGTTGCGCTGTGTAGTCTGGTAGATGTTTATCAACGTTTCAGAGGTCATACTGCCTCCGTCATCAGAGTATGAAGATTTCTGTCTTTGGGTTGTTGCGCTGTGTAGTCTGGTCGATGTTTACCAACATTTCAGAGGTCATACTGCTTCCGTCATCATCGCCCTGATGACGGAGGCAGTATGACCTCTAAAACGTTGGTAAACACTACCAGACTACAAAGCGCAACAACCCAGAACACAGCAATCTTCTTGTAAGCGACTTTTGGATTACATTAATGTTTTATGTTTAAAGAAAGCGCCGTCTTACGTTGGCAAAAGGCACTGACCCGTGATATCGATAATGCTGGAGCAGTGATCGATTGATTGAGTGCCTACTGTTTTTGAAAATTTGTCGAAGGAAAGAAGAAATATTGTGATGAAGGCTTTCTGTTGTAGATGAAAATGTTCATAATTCTTTGTTAATCTGAAGAAGTAGGGTTTATAGCAGAGCTTTGACGTCTATCTAAACTGTGAAAATATTCGTAGCAGACCATATGTCAGCTTGACTCGCTGGTTTGGAGTCGAAACTGTGGATGGAAATATGTGGAAGCAATCGACCATAGCCTGTCTTAATATTCTATCTTAGTATTTCTTTGGTGGGACTGAAGAAGAATAAGAAATTTTTTGTCAGATTAACAGTCCTCAGGGCTGATAATCTAAACCGCGGACTCTCGAATAAGAAACCAATTTACTAGCCACTTTATCGTGACCTTTCTATCAACAATGCTTATTTGCGTAGCGTGTATTGTAATCAGGTTATTTCAAATCGACTTACGAGGTGCGATCGGAAAGTTTAAAGACTGCGCCTATAAAAACCCGTACACTTATCTCAGGTATTAAATTCGTCCATCACCCTCGAAGTACGAGGGTCGCTCATTAAGTAATGCCCCACATTTTTTTTCTCAGCCAATAATGAAGATAGAAAAGTGCACTTTTACATGCTTGAGATTTGATGTTTCCCGCGTTCGTGTACGGAGTTTCAAATGATTCCAACCGATAGCGGAGCTGTAGTGAACTGTTAAAATGGCGTCTGTGAACGACTCTCGTTACAAGCAACGAGCTGTAATTGAATTCCTTGTTGCTGAAAAAGAAACGGTGGTGAACATTCATAAACGTTTGTGTGCTGTGTATGGAAGCTGTGCAGTCGATAGGAGCCCCGTTGGTCGCTGGGCTAAGAGAGTTAAAGCTTCAGGAAGTG
>NW_019060229.1:1141931-1162823 GCF_000696155.1 Zootermopsis nevadensis
GTAGAACAGTAGAAATATACCGACGTTTTAGAGGTCCTTGCTGCCTCCATAATTAGGGTTACACGGCGTAACAACCCAGAATACAGCCATCTTCAGAATCGCCGCCGTGAAAAACTCAAATTCTACATATAAAATATTATATTGGAGATCTAGACTTAGAATGGGGGATAACAAAATGTATTTTAAAATAATAAATGTGAATGTGTGGATTTGGGGGTTCTTATAAACAGGGTAATAAAAATTTGGGATTGTATGAGGCGGATAATATCTGAGTTAGTGCTAGGTTTTCGTAGACTGCTGTGCTCGATGGTTAATGGAATTATCACATTACACCAATTTTTCTTTTTTGTTATTTTTACATTAGCCTAATACACACAGCGAGGACAAAAGAACCTTACAAACTTAAAATGATACCGAATACGTCAGTGAAATGTCATGAGCTTAAAGAACCAAAATCCGGACCCACAATGCAACATGTAAAATTGTTAATATGTGACTCTTGACAATAATGTACTGATTATATACAATGACATTTTCAGCGTTGTTCTTTCTAATTACGAATATATACCAAACTATTTATCCGATTCTCCATGTATGTGAATATATTTATAATATTTTGAAAAAAAACAGTTTAAATGACATTTGAGAAAGTTTATGAAAATGTATTTCTTCATACTACGTGACACGGAGAGAAAATTTTGTTCAGTTTCCGTTCGGTGTTTATAGTACCATAAAATGCATAATGGACAAGCCGTGTGTTGACAGCGTTATTTATCCTTCATTTAAAAAAAGTAGCAATTAGCGTGTATATGCATATTCAGTGCTGCATACAGAGGGCCTCGCCCCTGCTAGTGGCAGGTGGTCTTTGCTGCAGCTG
Organism: Zootermopsis nevadensis; assembly: GCF_000696155.1. The sequence continues at coordinate 1,142,809 of NW_019060229.1, forward strand.
GTGATACGAATTTTGATTATAAATTACATAGACATATATTTGCAAGATTCGAATTTAATACCAAGATCGCTGTCGAAGTATCCAGAGATGCATCATTCGAACTTTAACGTCTGTACCTTATGCTGCGATCATCGTCCCTACGACCAAGCACCAAGTATCTTCCACTTCTGTGCTGTCTGTATTATAAAGTTTTATGCTTTCGTGTTTGTTTGAACTGTGTCCAAATGGGAGGAAATATGGCTGAAAACGTAAAACTTAACACAGACCTTTAATCCTGGGTTTGAATTTGTCTTCTGATATGGACAAATGTCTGGGTTTATTTCCGTGTATTGGTTGAGATCTTTCGATGGGCCAGTTCGCCGTAAAAGTGTTTGACAGATTTAACAAATAAAGTCCAATACAGCAGAATATATTGTACAGTAAAACCCCTCTAGTTGGACACCCCTATTTCCTGGACACTCCTCTATATTGGACACTTTTAATTGGAATATCCTATAATTTTACATGTCCACAATACCCTATATCTTGGACACCCCTTTATCCTGGAACTTGGTCACCCCTTTTGTTGTAAGTTGGACAGGTTCATGCACTTAACTTCGATGCTTTTCAGGGAAACGTTTACAGTTAGTATTTTGTTATTTTGAATTTCTGACTGATGAATGCCTTCTACCTGAGGATTGGCTTATGGTTGAGGGTGTGAGACTTTGAACACATCACTGTAATGCAGTGAAAGTGTATAGTTATTTTTTTGTTGAACCCTTCACTGGACTACAGTACATATTGCTGGTACAGTTTTAACTTTGTCAGTACAGTATAACACCACTGTAACGCGGGTAGCGGGGGACAGGGGTAAACCCGCGTTATTACGGGAGTGCATCAGAAAAATCGGTACAAGTACTGGACGTACTGTACGGTACGTACAGTATTGATAGACTATCGCCATTTAAGAGTATACATACTTATTTGACTATGTTACGATTGATTTTTACGGAAAAAGTAATAAATAATTAATTTGGCTTGCATTTTAATATAACGGTGGTGTAGCGGTTAGAACGCTGGCCTTGTAATCCTGGGGTCTCGGGTTGGAATTTATAACTTGTGTTGGGCAAGGCCGTGGTCTAGGCATCACGGAGTTTTCCTCCGGGGGCTTCCCCGGTTTCTCCGTGGCATCCCAACAATTACTCCATTCACACACAGAAGAAGGCAATGGCAAACCACTTCTGGATCATCTGCCAAGAACGTATATGAACAGCTCCCAGTCCGAGAAAAGGATGGAAGGATCCTGTTCATATGGACCTGTCCTCAGACAGAACACTGAATAATAATAATAATAATAATGGGGGACATGAGGTACACGTGTTATATCTGGAACCGCGTTATAGAGGGGTTGTACTGTACTGTGCTTGCAAATGAGTTAAACAGTATTAACAGAAATTACAGTAGTTAGATTATGTAAGTAAATAGATTTCATTGTCGGTAAACGTAAAATATTGGTGCCCTTCCCATTGAGCTTATCCATGCAAGTTTAATTTAGTGAAAACAAAATTTGTAAAAATTTAATTTACTCTTTTGATTTTTCTTATCAGTAATTTCCTTTTGGGGAAGGGCTCCGTAATACTCAACAATTACCACATTGTCATTACACCACAATTTGAAAGGATGATTTTCCCCTTTCCCTCTATCCTGGACACCCTGTAAGTTGGACACATTATCGTGGACCCGCAAGTGTCCAACTTAGAGAGGTTTTACTGTACTTGCTTTGTGTCTTTCGGTTGCTTCTGCTTACGTGACGATGCTATGAAAAATTATACGTAATTATATTATAAGACTCAGTGATGCAATTCTTGTATAATTTTCAATATAGAAGCCGACACCAAATTTAAATTTGGTAAGGGCGACTTTAGTAGGCTTGCAGGTTCCATGTTAAAAATTATCAGCAAAATATAAAATGTTCACTCCCACGGAATTCGCTTTCCGACCTTGTTACACTATTAGAGGTGCTAATGGCACCCCATCTCAGAAATCTGCACGGTCGAGATGTTACACTGTAGATGTTAGGAAAGTATAAATTGCAAAAATGGTCTCTAATTGCATGACATCAATATCAGGTACTATTAAAATCTGTAAATTGACTAAAACTATTATCGGGGGAAGATACGCGGACATGGTGATACCAAAATTCTGTTTGATTATTGGCTGAGACAGAATATAATATTAAAATGTGAGGTGTTTACAGTAATGTGAATATGCTTAATGGTCTTCTCGGTTTTTGTAAACGATTCGGAGGAAAACACTCCTCCATCTTGAATCCTGAAGATATTTGTTTACCAGGTGTTTAATAGAGCCAAATACATGGTTTACAAAAATTAATGTTGTGTTTCGTGATCTTGATATCAAGTCGCTACCACATACCCGGCTTTAGATACATGATGACTTAATTTTTGTTTACAGTTCAGTCTCTGCAGGATTACGCTGTGATGATGTGTACAGATCACAATGTGCATTCTGTCTTTAACGGCTCACATATTCCAGATATGTTTTCCCGTTACAAAACTTTATTGAGATGAAGAAATTAACTACAGTATCATGCATAAAAACGTCTTTGAGTTGTCGAATAAAATAACCAGATATACAGTACATCGTTATATATTATATTTTTACCAATACGGTTACAGAGACCCACAGAAAATATTACGTCACCATAAGAATGGGCATATTCACTCTTCTACTCTGGCAACTAGGTGCCCAAAATATTGGTAATTCTATTCTTAAGATCATGGTATTTCAGGGATTACATTTAATTCTCTCCTGGAATTTCAAATGGTAGTTCTGTTATGCTTATGCATACTTGGGATGATATTTCCATCTGTGTTGAGATTAATCGTTATATTGCCAAAATGTTAAGACTGGCCATTGAGTGCGTGAGTCTACACAAATTCTCCAAGTTTATGACTTCATTAGCGCTTTCCCACTCCGACAGCTGGTATACCTGTCAGAGTGTTGTAACATATCAACGTGACTACGTCAGCTTGATTAATTGACTTTTAGGTAGTTTAGATTTCCCACTATTTACTAACGAACTTGTGCAAACTCCAAAGAATGGAACTTACAACGTATATTTATGAATCTGGTTTCCTGTTACCTTCACAATTTATTAATTGTATAATATTTTATTATCCTCTTCCTCTAAAATTGTTGAAAGTAGAGTATTGTTATCTTTTACACTTCCTTTTAACTACCATTAATCTAAACTAGACGTATTTACTTGTAGTAGAACCCGGAGATTCAACATGATTAAAGCCGATAAATGATATTTAAGGTTCTCACGGTGGCGAATATGAAGATGGCTACTCTTCTGGGTTATTGTTTGTTCTGCCAGACTACACAGCGCAACAACCCAGAAGACAGTCATCTTTAAAGCCGACAAATGTTATGGTAATTTCATCCAGTGTACGTCCTTGAAACTGTTATATTTAATATCCGTTTTTAGGTGTTCTTGACGTTCTAGCGTGAGCGAAGAACAATTTCCCTACCCGTCTACATGTATACGTTTCGTTTTTCTTTAATGGGCAACCCACATGAGCCGAAGTTATTAGTGGAATTCAATGTTGACCAATGGGAACCGAACGTACATAACCATGCCTCGAGTGGAATTCGAACCCACGAATCCAATGGCCTTGCGTCCGCTGTGATCGGTTGAAATGTTTTGTTTTAGGCTTACCGTATGTTAACATTAGCCTTTCTGACCACCCGTACGCTGTTATTTCTGTAAACAGTGCAAACAAATTTATATTTGTGAGATTCGTTGTGTTTTCTTTGAGGTACGAACTCAGTTTTTCAGTATTACTTAGTGCTAAAGCTTCAGAGGGTTAGTCCTCCTTGTATGTTGAAATGTTTCTCTAAGGTCGGTTTTAATTACTGTCATCCACGGCTCGGTCCTGGGTGTTTTTCTGACACTGCCCACGCCGGATAAAACTTCAACTCCGGCGACAGCTGGGCCCTGTCTCTTCACGGCCCAGTGGAGGAACAGAAGCCGAATATGAGTGAGATAATGAATCACAGATGAGTGTTGATAAGCTATCTGCTTCCTGCCAGCTGAAAGGAAGCTGATAAGTGTTGCAAAGATTGTAAGCAACACCTGGGAATATTGCCCATCTGGTCTGTGCGTTATGACACCTGCGCCTGAAATTTTGTGAAGAGAAGCCGCGAGGCGAAGGTAATGGAAAATTCCGATGATGGATCGGAGTATAATGAAACATTTCCAGAATATTAAATATTTTAATTCTACAATAATTAAGACTGGACACTGTGAAGAATATATCATAAAAAAACAATAGACCCTTTGAAACCTCGGGCAGCAGCATACAGGTGGTCTAGACGTACATGGAACATAGGAGTACATACAGTTTGTTCAGTACTTGAAAGTGTACTACACGGTATATCAAAAATATGTACCGTAATATGTAGAGTGGATTGTATCGTCAAAAGCAAACACAAATCTGTTTGTGAACTTTTCACGTACATACTTAGAGCTGAAGTTGCTGTAAGCATTAAAATAAAACACTGTAGCGTTAGTATTTGTTATTTGTTCTTGCGGTATCTCACACAACGAGCGGATGGATATGTGAATTGATTTAAACAACTTTCAGCACCTCCTGTGAGAAATGCTATTAAATACCTTGTTGCATTTTTTTTAATGTTTATCTACTTACGATAATTCTAAATATATCGGATCCAACTTTATGTTAAAACGTGTTGCTTCTAACCTAGGAAACACCGTACTCATGTTTTGTATTTGGAATACCCTGGGTTCAAACCTTTCTCCTAAGACCTGTTATCCTGGTAAGTTCTTTTTAACGTTCTCCTCAGTTTCTCCGGGATAATTCGAGGATATTAACTTAAAGTAGACGAGTACTGCCTCCATCCATGTCGTTTCCTATTTATCTTTAATTAATCATTGTGTCATTTGACGTTATATAGTCTGAGCTCCTGAGAATCTCGTCATGTAAGCGACAAATAAAATACAATACAGCGTATTAGTTACGATACATATTTCTGACACCCTGTATCTTCACGGTGAAAAATGTTGGATTTATTGAGATGAAACGAGCTGACAATTGAAAACAGCAAAGGTAACTGTTTATAGATATCCATCTACTACTTACATCAAATCAATTGCTGAATTAAATAAAGAAGCAGTTAAAACAAATGGGACATTTGTTTGGACTAGTATTTTTCAACCGTTTTGTCTCGCGGACAGGTAAAACAGCGGTGAGATGTCCGAGGACCGGTAATATGTCTCACATTATACAACACAAAGTCTACAAAACGTGCTTATGTTGGCACCCATTACAGTTATATAAAATTGTCCTTATAGACTATCACGCTGTTGTCATCTGGCTATTTATTTATACTTACATCCTAAATGTTTCAGTTAAATTTCAGAGTAAAACGTGAAGATGGAAGCGATATTTATCCCCGAAACGTTGCTAATCGACTGTAAGTCTAAATAGCATCATGACCCAGACAAAATTCTGCGTCTTTACCGCTGTGAGAACCTCAAAACTTTCATATCTGTGAAAATTATGAAACTCGTTAATAAACATGCATAAACGTGGGAAAATGTCCCTATTTTCACGAACCTCCTGCTACGTGTACTGCGAGCTGCGGTGTATATTTTATAACGGCCCCTAAAACAAGCTGAATGCAGCCTTGCGTGACGCCCTAATGAGCATTCCGGAAGTTTTCTGATTCATCCATTTGGATTTAGTACCCAATATGCGTCACGCAGTCGCTTAAATACTTTTGTCTTATCTAACTGCAGACTTTGTATTATTATTAATTAGTTTCTTTCTGAATCTCGGGTATAATGCAATACAGTACCGCAGTGTGTTAATGCACCATTGTTTCATCTTTGCGGACAATAGCCATCCCGAGCACACGACAGATCTAGAGGAGTGGAACTGCAGCTGCCGAAAGTGTCATGTAACAGAAGAAGCAATACTAACTAACTCCCTGGTAACAGAACCCGCAGGTCCAACACCGACAACACCAGAGCCCGCCACCGGCCACGATCCTGAACCAACTCCATCCATTTACCATCCTCACAGCCCACCTCCCTAAGATCCATCTTGATATTATCCATCCATCACATTCTTGGTCTGCCCAGTGGTCATTTTCCAGAAGGATTTCCCATCAAAATTCTGCATCCACCCCTTTCCTCCCCCATTCATGCAACATGTCCAGCCCATAGGAGACTCCTAGAGTTCAATATCCTCACTATCCTTGGTGACCCATACAATTCACGCAGGTCCTCGTTAAGTAATATTCGAAATTCCTCACTTATTTCATCCCTCCTAGATCCAAATATCTTCCTGAGCACTTTGTTTTCAAACACCTGTAATCTACGTTCTTCCTTCAAGAAGTAATAATAATAATAATAACGAGCATTGGTATGAACACATCCCAAAGGCAGCTGAGACAAGTCAGGATAACCAAATAACTATTTTGTGGGACCAACAAGTCAAAACAGATAGAACTATTCCAAATAACAAAGCAGATATTATAATCCGAAACAAAAATGTGACTTGTCTCTTAATTGATATGGCAATACCGACTGACAGGAAGGAGATTAAGAAGGAACCGGGAAGGATCTTGAAATACAAGGACCTTATCATTGAAATACAGCGAATGTGGAAAGTGTAAGCAATCCTGATAATTATAGGAGCAACTGGAACTGTCTCCAAGTCACTCAGGAAATATTTGGCCAACATTCCGGGCGAACACAACATCAGGGAACTGCAGAAAACTGCCATTTTAGGATCTTCATACATCATTCGAAAGACGCTGTCGTAAAATGTGTAGTCATCTCTAACAATAAAACTATATAATACATGTAGCACGTATTAAAAACAAAATGTCTTTCGGAAATAGCTTCTGCACTAGATTTGTCTTGGGTACATAGAAGTAAATACCCTACAAAGTGGTGAACAAATGGAACAATAATAATAATAATTAAATTACATTCTTTATTATTAGTGTGCTGCATCAACAACCAGAAGGCCAATTACAGATATAGCACAAAAAATAAAGTAAATACAATAAAATAATAATAATACGCGGTCTAATACTAATCTGTGAAAGCTGCGAAATGATTTTAAAAGTTGTACGTGAATAAAATAGCCTGTAGTAAAAATGAAAACAAACAAAATAATTGCAGCAAAATGACCACGTGTAATCACATTTCAGTTCAATTAAGATTTGCCTGAAATTAAGCAGCATAATTCAAAATACTTTCGAGGAAAGCAACAGTAGGGGAGGCTGGGGTACGCTGCAACAAATTTGATTTTTTTTTTTTTCACTAGTAGTAAGTGATTGTACCTAGCCTCACGATTCATGCTGATCACATTTCGTTTGTGGACATACATAAAGCAGGAACCATTACATTACAACAGGATTCAAGCAACAACGTTACAAGAACAAGATGTGACTTGCAAACTGCATCGATATTTAATTATGTTTTTCCTGATGATGATCTTAGTGATATATTGTTGAGTGGAATATGTGAAGACTAAACATGTACGTGTTTTATAATTGCAAATAATGCTTCCTGAAATAATAAAATGTACTTTACAGTATCAAAAAAATGGCTTTAAAGTTATGTTAATAGAATTTCCAGTATATTTATAAGAAATAAAAGCTGTTCCACTATACGCCATGTAGGCGCTTGGGGGGAGAGGAGTATAGGTCCTACTCATTCTTAGTTTCGGCACTAGAAGGGGGTGAGGAGTTAGCTTTAGGCCCCGGCCGTGTTTTACCCCCGGGAATAAACCCCTGTGCCCATGAGGCTGACTGAGGAATATAAAGGAAAAAGGGAATGTGGACTGCATTAATGTGGATTAAGGTAGGGTCAGTGTGGGATTATTGTGAATGCGGTAATGAATATCTGAATTTCGTGAAACGCGGTAAATTTCTTGACCAGCTAAGTATCAAATTTTCAAGGAAGACTTTGCATGATTCAGTTTAAGTTAATCACTCACGCTACGGCAAAAGTGGCATTTATGTTATGGCAGTGTGTACTTCATGAAGATAAGAGGCACGAAACCGATTTATGTTTGCACTTCACTGTTTTGCAGATACGCGATCTTGTTAGCTGAGTGATTTTGCAAGCCAAAGCCTCGCTGTCAGTGGCCACACTTTATAGTAAAATGTCTGCAATAAGAACGTCGATTAGTTTCATCAGTGCTATCAATCGATTCACTATTACCATTAATCGATTTATCGACCTCTTAATGCAATTGTGTAAAAGTTAGGTTAGGTTTGTATAAGTAGTTAAATGTACGAGTGAGAGATGCAGGGAAATGTTTTTCTTTAGGTTGACAGCCCTTCTATACACAATTTTTATTTTACTTTCAGTATTTACTAAGAATCCATTACATGTTTCGACATTAATTGGTCATCTTCATGTGGTTCTCTTTAAGTGTTTGAAAATGGTGGGTAAAACTGTTAATTTGTATACATGTTTTATTTTTCAGAGAAAATTATGTTTTGGAAAACAGAAAGAAGACACCATTTGCGAGAACTAAGCGTAGATTTCAGGATAATACTGAAATTTATTTTAGGTTAGGTTGTGGACTGGATTATTCTTGTTCAGGGCAGGGATCAGTGACTGATTCTTGTGAGCATTGTAGCCATCTTTCGGGCTTCATAAGAAGCGGGGAACTTCTTGATTACCTGAACTTCCGAATAAGGCATATTCCCAATGGAGTTAGTTAATAAAATATACACCTCTTTTCCTTCCTTCCTTCTTCCTTTCTCTCTTCTTTACTCCGTTCGTACCGTGGCCTTCTCTAATATTACAGAAGTTTACTCAATTATATGTTCAAATATGGCTACAATACCTATGTGTTGAATCAGCTAATTAATGTATCTGGCGTTCTTCTCATTGGATTTGAGACTTTCGCGGCGAGTACAATCAATAAAATCTTCTCGGACAATCAGCCGCGTCAACTGGTTACCGTAGCAAACCGACGTTTCGGGAACCAACTCTGTCCCCATCATCAGGGTTCTGATGGTGGGGCCTGCGGTAAACAGATGACGCGGCTGATTGCCCGAGAAGATATTATTGTTTCTTTTCATTGCTTGCGGAATAAGAAAAGACTTGAAGAATGTAGGGTTTGAAGTTCTTTTAGCAGGAACCAGTCGATTGTGGTTTTCTAGTTTGTTACGCCATTTTGCGTGGGATTATCAACTACTGGAAAGAACGTACAGCGTCCGTTTTCAACTCATTTTGCAGCCTCTTCAAAGCGAATTATACGCTCGTTAATTCAAATCCGTTTCCACTTACAGTCTACTGTCATCTTCCCACGTACTTGGGTAACGTCGTTAAAGATCCTAAGACTCAGTCAATGCATGATGTCCCTACAAAATGTACACACACACATTTAATGACTGATATAAATGCATTTTAATAAACTAAATCATTACTTACGTCAGCATTGGGACTTAATGAATTAGCGAATCTAGTGCAGGTATTTAAAATGACCACCGTTAGCTTTGTGGCCCACTTTACAGCGGCGAGAAACTAACTGACAAGCGGCCAACAAAGTTTTTGCTGTATTTACATCGTTTTTGCGACAAGCTGTATTCAAAATTCTTTTCGATAGGCTTGGCAACCGTTATTTGAAATAACAGTGGCATTCGAACAACGATTTGGGAAGAAAATTATTAAAATCGATATAATTATTTGCGTTTATTCTTCGGAATAATTTATTTAATTACCGAAAGTCATTGTCGAGTGCTCCTACATCACACTTTGAAGCTCCCGACTTGAAATTTCGACTCGGAGAACGTCCATCCTGAGTTGTGGTTTTCATCAGTTACTCCAAGCAAGTTCCGGGATAGTATCTTAAAATATGCCTCTACCAATCCTTTCACATCCTTCCAAATTCATTATAAACCAATTATCCTCAGAGGTTCTTGCTGCCTCCATCATCAGGGCGACGAGTAAGCCCTGTTGGTGGAGGCACCAAGGACCTCTGAAATGTTGGTAAACGTCTACCAGACTTCACGGTGCTACAACCAGAAGACATCCATCTTCGCAAATCCTACAAATAAATTAATTTTATGTAGAAAGTTATGATCAGGTGTCGATAAATTAATCGATTCTGGAGTGTGGCCACCAGATATTTAAGGTCAGCAATTTTAAGTTTATTTTTTCGAGTTTTATTCCAGCCTTCTGATATCTTGAATCGCGTCCATGCTGGAATTAATCTTAGATCTGCGATTTCTGAATCTCTTTTGAATACGCTGGCCACCTCCGATTCGAACTCTTCCATTGAAAACTTCGTTCGGGAAGATGAAGTCTGTTACGTGGAACTGTACGAAGAGTGGAAAATGTGTACACACAACTTTATTTTTCAAATGCTTTTCTTTTTTCTTTGCATCCCTCATTGACCTTGATATTCATTTATTATCATAAATAGCTCTGTGCATTGTTGAGAAACTCATCTGATTACTCTGTATAACGTTGTAGGTTACTAATTATTTTGTTCTTGTTCTTCAAAAATATTTAGCGCCTGGAAAATTTCTTATTTTCGCGGTGTACCATTTCATACTAAAATGAGTAGGGTTTTAGAAAATTACTTACTTTAGTTTGATGTAAATTCTTCCGACACAAACCAAAATTAATTTCACCTTACTATGTCTCGTTAGATTAACAACTACCAAATTTTATTGATATCCATTCAGTATTTTCTTAAGAAATATGTTTTTACCTTTTAGAATTTGTATAAAGATCACATAGAATCTTGTAATATTTGCTGCAAGTTTCACTGTCTTTGTTACTTACATGTATTATAAATAGTATAATTTCTAGATCAGAATTAAGTACTGCAATGAATAATTTAACCAATAATTGCTTACCTGCGGTAAGTGTTACTTTGACAGCGCGAACTGAGGGAGATCCATAACGTTGAAGTCCGCTTAACAGTTGCGTTGTCTAAAAAATCTCATTGTGTTTACGTTTATTCCAAGTACATTTTTTGTTCTGGCGAGTTTCTTTATCCACTGAGTGTACCTGCGATCGCGTGTGGTTTATTATGATGTCAACAGCAACTTTCCACTCTTTGGTATGAAGATTAGTGGCTCTGGTAAATGGAGAATTCGATCCACAAATATATGTACGCCTCATATACAAAACTGCCACATATTCATAGTCTGACATGGACGTATGTTTACTCAAACACAAGGTCTGTGACGAGCACGATTACGTAGGGAGCCCATCAGAGCCATCACGTGACAATATTACACACTTCACTTCTGTCTGCCCGCCTACTAACCGATCCTCCTTACACCTGACAAGTAGGTTTCACGTGAAAGAATAACAGCTTCATGGGATATCTAACCTACAGACTTCTCATTGCTTAACAGTATGCCTGTTAAGCAATGAGAAGTCTGTAGATGCGTACATTTTCTTACATAGTCGTTTACGTTCCTAAAAACATATTTATGGGCCTTGTCAAGGCCTTGTGGGAAATTTGAGGTTAGGGGAACCTCAAAGGCCTTATCAAGGCCTTGTGGGAAATTTGAGGTTAGGGAACCTCAAAGGCTGTTAAGACAAAGTGTAAATTTATTGTTCCTTTCCTATACACAAAATACACTTAGGCGTAATAGTATTATATATAAAATATAACTCTTTTACAGTCTTGTCTCCGTTAAATGTGGAACTCTTGCTGCAGAAGACAATAATTTTTACAGTTTATAAACGAATTAAAAAGCTGTGGTTAAAAAATAACCGAATACAAGATTTGGCTAAAATGGATACAAATAAAACATCGCGATAGGTCGGATTGTTATATTCCTATGATAATTATATATTTCTAAATAAATTAATAAACAGGGTCGTCACTGTTTCTAGTATGAGAAGTATTTTAGTTGAACCCGGCGAAGTTTGACAGTCGTTCCAATAGCTATATCACATGGACATCTCACAACCGTAAAATTATCTAAATTGGTTAAAAATACAAGAAATTGTGAGCCAACCGGAAAATAATAATTTTTATGATAATTATTACTCAAGACCAAGCATTATTACTATGATCTAATGAAGAAGGGTGAGGGGGTGGATCAAGTGGCACGTATAAGAGGAGTGAGAAATGCATGTAAAGATTTTGCCAGAAACCCCAAAGGAAGCCTTGGACTTAGATGAGAGTATGATACTAAAATGGTTCTTAAATTAATAGTGTGTGGACTGGCGTTATGAGGTTACGTTAGAACACAGTGTGGGTCTGTATTGAACAAAATAATGATCTTTGGGATTCATAAATGACGGAGAATTTCTTGGTTGGTTCTTCAGGCGAGACAAATACTGGAATGGGACTTCAAAACGGGTGTTGTTGTAACCTTCCTGATTCATAATTCATTGCCTGTCATTTGTCAGTTCATGAAATTGTCATAAATAAAAACATGTAACAGACAAATATATGTTAATTACAGGTATCTGGCGATCATTGTGAATGACGTTTTTGGGGCTTAACTGTATGCATGAGGTGAATTCATTGCAAAATGACGGGTTTTTTGTGGTTCCAGTCGGACATCGTACATCAGTCGGTGTACGAACTAGTGCACTCTGAGGATCGAGAGGAACTCCAGCGACAACTGATGTGGAACTCTTTCTTGCCACCCGAGTCAGCCAACACTGTGCTCCAAGACGTTCTTCAGCCAGATAACTGCCACCTTCTGGAGCGTAGCTTCACCGTCCGCTTCCGATGTCTCTTGGACAACACCTCAGGGTTCCTGGTGAGTCCATGCCCCAGCTCGGCGTCCTCACATACAGTTTGCTCCACTAACAAAAATGTAAAAATCAACGATTCTCTAATAAAAGGAGTATTTTCATGCGGTGAAGTCCCCTCGGGCGAACAGCAGTGCAGAAATGGTAGATAAAATTTAACTTTTCGAAGACTGATATATAAAGTGAAGCTTTCGCGGCGACTGAAGTTGATGAAAGACTCTCAGTGAATAAACCATATCTTCTGCCAACGTTTCGAGAGCAATCTCTGCTCCCATCCTCAGGGCTTCTGCATAACAAATTTGGTCCTTTGTAACGCGCTCGCCGATGAGAATTCATAAATGCACACTTTAAAGATAAAGAAACCTCCCACGTGGGAGGGGGCCAAGGCTTGACTCGAGCTATTGTATACCATAGAAACAAGCGAACAATATAGCGTGTTTGACAGACCTCGTATAATTGAATTTTCCGCTTTTGGCAAATAATTGTTCGCATTTATTTTCACACTTAAAATCTAATCTGCATTAAAAGAGATTTTCTTGTAATTGTTAAACAATGAATCTAATACACGTTCTGTAGAACTATAATGTTATTAAATATTCATTTCAAGACGCAAGACTTCTGTTTACACTACACAACACAAAAACACTTGTATCTAAACCGCGAAAAATTACTATTCTCTGACCCCGAACACTAATTTCCCCGCACAGTACTTTTATCCTGAGAATGAGATCGACATTTTATCAGGTAAACATACTCTTCTCTCGTGTTAAAGAGTTTAACTTGAGACCAAGGTAGAAATAAACTGACTTAAGTATGATCTGAAGATTTCACGGCGACTAAGTATAATAAATTCTTCTCTGGCTACCAGCTATCTTCGTCCTCATCCTAGGGGGCCCTGAAGAAGATGTTTCTCGAAACGTTGGTGTTTTCTTCATTAAACTAACTTGCACGGCTGATAGCCCGAGAAGAATTCATTAAACCATCTTATCTTATTATATTATATTTGATGTTCCTAAGACGGTGAAGATGTAGATTATGGTCTTCTTGGGTCATAACTCGTAAGGCCGCAGTCTGTAGATGATTACACCAAAATATAAACCTTCTTATGCTTTAATATTTTAAATTAAGTACAACATCAACCTTTCTACTGAATCCGAATGCATCAAACATTAATCACATGTGAATTTGGTTCTCTTAGACACTTACGTCATCATTAAAGGAAGAGTATTTTTTTACAAGCTCAGTGTGTACATAAGTGGGTGCCAGATTAAATAATTTGATTACACAGTGGACTTATTCAATTAATTAAGAGTGTCAGGGATGTAATGAAACGTCAACTGAGCGAGGGAGCAATTCGTCATGGGCACTCTGAGTGACGCGAAGAAAATTCCCTTTTGGCGCTGCTGTTGCTAGAGTTTACCTTTAATGACGTCTTCTTAATGGCGCTCTACACACAGCGTCAAATCCTGAATACTTTGACGGATTTATATTAAATTCAGTAAGAAACGTATGTAATGCATAAAGCGATCTAGTTCCGATACTCTTAATGTATTTAGCTAACGTCAGGTTTTATTTTACTGTCACGAGGAACATCAGTGTCCAATCCGCGGTCTCGCTAGAAGTTGCCTCGCAGACCCTTTGAGTTGCGGGCGTAGTTTTACTGACTCTCCGCGCCATTTCGTCCCCAGGGCTAAAAATTAGGTGTACCAAAAATCCACGGGCATGTTAAACGTTTCTCATTTTAATCACTTTCCATATACCCAGCTATTTGTAGAAACATAACCCCCGCGTTTAACGAGAATCATCTGTATTTTGGTATTTAGAAGTCATATAAGCATCGTTAACTAAAATAAAAACATTCCTTCTGTAGAATCCTTTCGTTTTTGACGTAAATACGTCTATAAGGAAGGGTCATTCGGCAAAAAAGTGTTACGAAAAAGGGAAACGAAAAAGTGTAACTTCATTGTTACCTCATCTGTTTACTTAGCATTGTTATTACCTATAAAACATTACATTACATTACCTTACCTTACATTACATTTCATTACTTTACATTCAGCTACCACAGACCCATCTTAAGCGTAACTAATTCAAATTAAATAAGCAAAGTCTTAATCAAACTTTACTCAATTGTAAAGCGGGTATAAAGGAAATATTTAGAATAAAGCCAATATATAAACTTCCTTTCCGTAAAGACGTATTTACGTCAAATTCTCCGGAACCGTGGTTCCACTGACAACTTTTTACATCAGTTTGGCCATCAGCAAGAATAATTAACTTAATAAGCATTAAGCAAGAGTTAATTATAAAAATATATCACATTCTTCTTTCACATAGTTTTATTTTTAAAATCTGAAATTGGTGATAGAAATAATTCAGTTTTTGTCCCTTGTAGTTAGTTAATTTGTTTGTGTCAGTTAAGTTTAAAGTGTACAGTTATTGTTTAAATTTTATTAACTTTCTTAAAGATTCACAGGCGTGTATGTATATGTGTGTGTGTGTGTGTGTGTGTGTGTGTGTGTAGAGTTTGAAGCATAAAGAATAAAAATATAGCTGGTATCACATCCTGTCGTATACATATTTAATTATTTCAGTATATTTTATTTTACGAAAACCCAAGAGAAGCGAAGAATGGGAAATTTAGTTCATCTTTTAATAATCCTCCTATTCTGCACTGAAACTGACCAACTGAAATTTAACTCAAAGCCTCAAACAATTAAAACCAAATCCGAAACGTCGATAAATAAAGAAATAAACAAATACAATCCGATAGAATTAATGCGGTACTGTTCCAACACTGTCTTCGAAATTTTAGTATCTATTTTTCAGACTAGATAGCGCCAAAACCCAGAATAACATCTCTTTGATCGCAGTGAAAACCTCAAATCTCACATTTACACAACAGTAAAGCAACAAATTTGCTATTTTATTTTGTGCAGGAATATAAAAAGTCCGTCTTGTTACTTTAAAAGTCTTTGTCAAGAAAATGAAAGCTGTCATTAATTTTCTTCACAGCAACTGTCATGAACATGACTGTTATATTTTATTCGTTAAAGCCATACAAAAACTTCCCTACGTATTGCTATAGGAAGTTTTAAGTTTATTATATTAATCTGTAATGTTTATATCTAGTCTCTTATCCCCCCCCCTTGAGCCATGTTTCGTATCTGTGATGTAATTAATCACTTAATTTGAATTAAATTTCTTCTGGTTACTCGCCTGTCACTTGCACGAGCTCTTCTACAAACACCGTACCCCGTTTCCTATGGCACTTTACTTCCGATGCATCTATTAAATACTTTGTTTATTTTTTAATTTATCTCCACTTCTGAAGCCTGTTATCTTGCTACTGGTTTATTAGGAAGATTACTGAACCCGTTCTCCGTATAATCATTGCTACAAGTTTTAGCTGATCTCATGCTGTTAGCTTCACTGGCCATCTAGATAAATTCCCACGGCTTGTACTCATTTCACGTTTTATTTTAGGGCGCAGGCAACAGATGGCGCGGTAGGACATACAGCGGCTCAATTGAACAGTCGGTGCAAGTATAGTTCCGTCTAGTAGGCGAGACTTTGTTTATCTCACTGAGGTATAGTCGGCGCAGTGGTTTTTGGCCGGTGGAGGAGCTGGCAGACGGGCCTAGTCTGTGTACCTGAGGTGGCACGGCCAGTGCATTTCTTTTGTTTGGGCGTTCAGTCCGATAAGCTCCTCGGTGCAGTCAGCATTATACTATCGCAAAAGAGACTCGCTCCTAGCCTTCCCCTTGAAAATTCCACCCGCCAAAAACTACTGCGCCGCTTATAGCAGACGCAAGTTAACACCAACAGCAGCGCGGCCCACAAATAAAGTAGCAGTAATCATAACTACCTCCTTAGCGACTTCAAACATCGGATATAAAGTTACAAAAGAAACTGGCATTCGACTTAAAATTCAATTTATTAAAATAGGAAATTTGTCGAATTTTATCTGCTTCAAAATATTAGGCACTTATATAACGACAAAAATTCAAATGACCAAAAATGCAAACTAGCTTATAAATTTATTGGAAATCGGTAGACAATTTCAAATCTACCATTACCGTAAGACATGTAAAACGTGCTTAGACTAGTAGTACGTTTCGGAATCAATTTCTTTACACCTACGTTGCGTTCTTGGGACTTTAATTTTTTATGACTTTTTCTGTCGGCTACTGTTCTTTCATTATGTGCTGATCTCCAACCTAAGGAGAGAAATAATACACATCGATATTCTGCACAAGTATTTTCCTTTATATATAAATCTGTGTGCATATTTTTTTCCTGCTTTAGCATCTTGTGTTGACAAAATTGTCAACAAGATACTTTCGTGATGACGTGGAAGAATCTTCGAAGCTACATCGGAAAGCAATAAATTTGTTTCTTGTATGTATACTTTCCATTTTCTCTTTGTGAAGAAAATTGTTATTCTCGTGTGCTTGTGCAAGTGTTTTACACTAAAACTCTTTCTTTTCTTTTTTATAACAAAATAAGTAACTGTGCACAAGTCCATTATTTCCCATTTATCATCATCAACGTCTGAACATTGTCCACCACAGAGGTACAAAAAGTGTAAACCAGAGGCAGCACTATACACAAAGGAAACGTGATTCATACGCTGCAGGCGCCTACTTACAGAAGCCGTAACTGCTACTTTAGGGTCAGTTTGGTAAGATAACACACTCGAACGTGAGCCTTAAGATTGTAATATCATATCCAACCACACTGAATCAAAAATTCACTTTCTTTAATGGAAATCGGACCCGTCGCCTTCTCCTACCCTGAGCCAAATCAACCCAATCCAAACAATCTCACACTATTTCCTTAATATCCATTTTAATATTATCCTCCAATCTTCACCTAGGATTTATCACTGTAGGTCTTTCAACAAATATTCTGCACCTATAGACCCGTACTTACCTACTTAATTACTTAACTTACTTGCATACTTACTTACTTAACGTACTTAAATTACTTACTTAACTTACTTACATTTCTTAACTTACTTACTTACTTAACTTACTTAAATTACTTAACTTACTTACTTAACTTACCTAAATTACTTACTTAACGTACCTACTTAACTTACTTAAATTAATTACTTAACTTACTTTACTTACTTACTTACTTACTTACTTAACTTACTTAAATTACTTACTTAAATTACTTAATCCAGGTCCATGGAGCCTTCCTGAGAAGTCAACAGTCCCTCAGCCACTCAAGAAATTCCTGACATTTTATGGTAACCTATGGTTCATTACCATGTTCAAAGAGCCCACCACTGGTCCCTATTCTGAGCCAGATGAATCCAGTCCATACCACCCCCATCCTATTTCTCTAAGATCCATTTTAATATTATCCTCACATCTACGTCTAGGTCTTCCCAGTGGTCTCTTTTCTTCTGACCTATAGATTGTTCCAGCCGTAATATTATATAGCGTGTATAATCGTTTAACGTCAAGCATCAGTCGACAGTAAGACATGGAATAATGAATAGCCTCTTGTATTATGGGCGTCAGAGTTAGACATGCTGGGATAAAGGAAAGATGTTTACCTAATTTATTTCTGACTCCTAAATGAGACATTAGAAAACAGTAATTTGCTTACACCTGAAGTAAAAATTTCCATGAAACTTTTGGAAAGCACAGTAGGGAATTATTGGTAGTCTGTGATCAAGTTTAAGTCTTTTAATTTGAAGCTCAGTCTCTTCGGCAGTATTTCTTCTCAAATAACTTAACCAGGGAATTTAATAAAATAATTTTCCTGTAGTTAACAAGTGACGAGTGATCCTTGTCTAGGTTTGGAAGCAAAATAATTTTAGCAAACTTCCAATTGAGATCTGTAGTAATTATTTGCGATGTAATTGTTATAAATTTAAGGGTCATTATGGGTAAGTTCGTAATATATTTTGTATTCCATAGGGTCTAAGTGTCTGCAGGATGACTTAACCTATTTCTTGGTGATCTGTTTTTCTTGTTGTCGGCGAAAATGTTTGATTCAGAAAATTTCTGACGATATTTTCGGTATAATTAGAGAAACTGTGTTGTACGTACACCTAGATTATTTGTAAACATTTCTCGCAGGGTTTCTGCAAAGAAGTTCACTTTTCCTTACGAGTTACTGTAGATCTACCATTTATCATCATGGAAGGTATATTATTACTTGTTGACTTTTTGTGATCCACCGTGATATATATATATATATATATATAATTTGCAGCAGAGGGCAATAGCGCATCTTGGTAGCAGAGATTTTTCTTTGGTTTACAAAAATCATTGGCCTCAACAACAATTTTTGTATCATTTTGTCAGATCTGTCTGAAGGCTCGCTACCAGAGAATATAAAAAGTTGCTTGTGGAAGAAATAAACTCAGAAAACAGAGCTGATTAATTCTTTGCCCCACTTACTTTCATGTGCGCGACGTGGCTTATCGCGAAGCTCTGGGTAAAAAAATATATATATAAACATTCTAAAACCGGAAGCAATCACATACTGAAGATAGTTTTTGTGATAAACTGGAAACCCGTAAGCGATTAAAACATGTAGATTGACTGTATGGTGGGTTTCATACAGCCTAGATGCTTTTATATTTAATTGGAAGGAAGAGGTGGTCTATTTATCATTTTCGAACTTCATTTATGAACATTAAAAGAATGGACGAGACTGATAATATTTATTAGGGATAGAAGAACATACTCCGACGTGGAAACAATTACTTCCAGTCTTTGATTCCTGATAACGATAAACATTAATGCCAATTAAATCCATGCTCCATATCTTACTAACGAGGCCATAATTAAAGAAAGATCTATGACCTTTAACACTGAACATAAAGGCGATATGTTTCTCCAAAATATTGACATCAGTCTACACGGCGTCACAACCAAGAAGCCGATAATGAAATATTTATTATTTAACAACGCGGTCAGTAGCTCGCATTGAACATGGCTTCGGTTGATAGGAAGAATAAAGAACAATGGATATAAAGCGATTTTCAATTATTTAGTCATGGTCTAATTTGAGGTACTATCTAAGAATTTGATTTAGGTACTGTGTAAAACTACGAAAATCTTCAGTCAGGATAGGCGGTCTCCGCGTCGATATTTGAACGCGGGACCTCCCAAAAACGAGAGCTTACCATTTGATAGTGACGTCGGTTTCAGATCTCGAAAACGATGACATTGTTTCACTTTTGAAACATATTTCCCTA
>NW_019060229.1:1172116-1202923 GCF_000696155.1 Zootermopsis nevadensis
TTGCTGATTTCTAGTCTGCTAAGTCTCAATCGATACAGCAGTCGTAATCGGCTGCTTCAATGTCTTTTCAAACATCGATGTCTCAATCGATACAGCAGTCGTAATCGGCTGCTTCAATGTCTTTTCAAACATCGATATCTCGAAGGCCAGTGGTATTCTCTTTTCTCATTCAAACTGCCCTCGTCTGTTCAGGTGTCCGTGGAATTAAATCAGATTTATAATTAGATCTGGCCCTATAGTTTTTTTTATAACACGATGCTGTATTCTGTTGGAGTGAAGATAATTTCTGACTACACTTTCAGGTCGCAGAAAATAAAACATCAACTTAGCAGTCTACAAGGGAAATGATTTCATAATATAAATTTAAAATATACCGTTTTTCATATTTCGTTTTGTTTAAGAACTCATTTACGCTGTTGACGTCTGAAGAATATTTTATTTTTATGTGTGGAAAAGCCACGAATAATTAGTTCACTGTAGCCGCAGAGATACGTAAGTATTTCGCTGATGTGGACCACCAGACACATCGAATTTTGAGTGATTAATTCAAAGGAGAATAGACCGGGCAAGGAATTAATCACGCAGAACGGAAACGTTGCATGAATACCTAAGAGAAAAGGACCACTTGGTAGACCATACTTGTAGATGGGAGGACAATATTAGTGTAGATCGTAAGTAAACAGGGTGGGAAGTTGTTAAATGGATTCATCTGTCTCAAGATAAGGAACTGCAGAGAGCTTTTTTGAACACGATAAGACATCTGCTGGGAATGTCTGACTCGCAAGAAGTACTCTCCTTCATGAATTCAATTGTCGATATCTCTAAACGGTATATTTCGTGCGTATCGTAGAAAGGGTTAAGAGAAACTTGTTATTTTTTGTATTTTTGTACAATCATATTTGTTTAAGTTAACATGGCTGCTAACTGGTTTCAGCACGCCGAACAGCGACAACGGATACCCTCAGATAAGCCGGACGGGAGTCCTCTGCTGTCCATCTCTGAGGTGACCAACACACTCCTCAACCACGAGTAGCAATGGTGAGCATTTTTTTCTTGAGAATCTGTCAGTAGCTCAGCTGGTTGAAAAAGTTCCTACCTGTTGTGAAACTAAAAGTTTTGCTATGTTTATAATTGCCATTAGCTGGACCTTACTCAGAACCACTTGAGTCCATTTTATTATTTTTTTGATTTTATTCGTTGCCTAGGTGTTATTAAAATCACGACGGTTCAGAAGTCAATTTTACTACATTTTTCAGGTGAAATGAGGGCAAAAGGTAATTTTTTGCCTCCATAACGAGAAACTATGAAATCTGGACTCTATTATGGGTTCCAATACAGTAGGCTTTTAACCTTATTTCGGATGAAGACTTAACGTAATGTATCGTGTACTTTTTTTTTAAAACCTTCGGTTAAGTTCATTCATTCCCTCACATCCCACTTTGGTCCCTTCCTCTTCTCCTCCATGTCTTCGTTGCGCAGGGGAAATTTCATATTTTATTTTCAAGTTGCCCTTCAAATAATATTTTCCTATCTGGTATTATGACTATAGTTTGTACGCATTTGTCAACCCCTTTCGCGTGATACATAATCCGCCAATATCACATTCATCAATTTAATTATTTTAATAATACGTGGTGAAGACTTCAAATTAAGGTGCAGCACCTTATTTTGCAATGTTGCCATCTTCCTATTTCTTCGTTTTTCCTAGTTCCAAAGATCCTCCTCGTCTCTGTGTTGTCTGATTACGTCAATCTGTTTGATTGTCTTTATCGTGAATAATCAAATTTCACTTCGATACAGGAGTGCAAGTAAAATTATATTTTTGTAACTTATTTCTAACCTGGATGTTCAGTATCAATTTCACCATATGCTTACCTTTTTTCGATCACTTTTTAAAGCTGCAAGTTGTTCTTCTACCAAAATTATTCCATCTTATGCTATTTTTATTTTCAATAGCGTAAGTATGTTTTTTAAATTCTCAAGGTCATTTGTTGAGTTTCCAAAAGCTGTTCGAATTATGGACTATTTCGTCAGCAGAATCTTTTCTTTTAATGAGATTGATGCATTTTCATGCCTCCTTTTTTATGCTTGGCTTTCAAATAGCACAAAAACTTCAGAAATGTAGTGGAACGAGCATTTCCTGAATTTCATTTCCTTTCGAATACTGAATGATTGTAACTTTGGTTTGTTCGAATATCGACAATTTCAGAAGGCTGTTTCCAGCCATCTTGTTACAACGTTGTACTGCTAGTGTTTCTCCCATTCCCGCATTGACATCATTAGGGTACGTAAAATTGGTAAGTGGGGTGTTTATTTTTATTTTCAGGTTGGGCCATGTGAAGTCTTCTCCCGGATGTGAGAAGGTATAAGTGTTACGTCATGTCCTGTCTGCCGAATTACACGAACATTATTATTATCGCGCCATCTTGTTCTAGAAATCAAAATAAGAAATATACATATTGATATCAATATTTCGCTTTAATATAATAATTATTATATTATCATAGCTGTGTGTGTGTAAAATCGTCCGTGATCTTTGTTGTATACATATTTGTAAATCATTCTCGTAATTAATATATACGTGTTTTCTGTGATATATGTCGAATAAAATTACTGTAAAATACTAGCCTCTATTGATAAGTTTTAAGAATCACTGTAAATCGTGTACCATGATTTTAAAACTTGCATAATATATATATACATATACATACCTCATTCATTTTTACTTTTCAGAGATAATACTCACTGTATATTCTTCAAACAATAATAATTTGAGTTTTTGAATAATTTTAATACGTTATTGTATAGGCCTCCTATACATAACAGTTGGTTACGTACAAATGGCGGACAAATGTTCCGTAGAACTGTGTATTCATGTGTATTTCCGGTAATTAAATATAATGGGCGTGAGCTAACTGTTTTGTAAAAATAGTCCATGCGAAATTGATTCTAGAGATCTTAACATTATGCACCTTTATTCTAGTCCTGCTAGAATGCTTGTTTCAAAATTTATTATAACAATTTTTTATATTAATGCAAGTTCAGCTTTAAAAATAGGCTAATTAATATCTTCTTATGGAATTTATGTGTTTTCTTGGTAATCTGATATGTTACTGTTCTTGCCAAACCATTTCCTCAATTCGGTTATTATAACCATCGTAATTTAGACGCAGATGACAGATTTGTTGTCGTCAAATGCAAAGTACTGGCCGATAAAAGAGTACACAGCGGTGCATGTGCACTTATCAGATCAGTAAGAAAATATTCGTGAAAGAAAGTTCTGAACTTTGACGTCTACAGACGGATCTAGTGACTGTTTGCTTCATTTATACTATGAAAAATCTAGAGATGGGAACAAACTGTAAACAACCTAACCCTTTAAAGCACGATAATCATTGTATGCGCTACCTGTTTTACCTTTGCGTTTTGATCAGAGATTATCTATGCGATTTATATGGTTCTCGCGATTAATAGAAATTATTTTCCTGAACGTAATTTTCCAATTGATGTTTGTAGTGAAGACAAAGCTGTGTTTTGTTTTAGATGCGGATTAAAATTTAAAATGTATAATTTTAATATTATCGTGCTTTAGAGGGTTATTTTTTTGTTGAACCCTTAAAGTTTCGATGTCTCGCAGGATAGATCATATTTTTTGTGTCCTTCCTTGTGTCATAATAAGCTATAGACATTATTAATTTTTTAAAACCAGTTTCAGCTTTATGAATTTAAATATTATAAAATAGTAGTTGCCCATTGTAAATAGTAAACAATTATAACGAAACAATGTCCAAAAAGTAAAAATATTTGTCCGCTGATGGTTAAATACAGCAAGAGTATGAAATATTTATAATAAAATAAACTTGTATTCTTACCAGGGTTGCCACTCCACGAAAACTTTCTTCCTTTCCTGATCAACCTATACAGCATTTATACCTCGTTTTAACCTGTTTTTAACTTAATTTACCTCTATACATTACTTATAACCTAGAATTTATTTACATTCTCTATTATTCTACGTCTTTAACTTTAAATAGATGCCACGACATCCAGGACTACAAACGAAGAAGTTTTGGTAACAGAACTCGAAGGTTTAACATCACTAGTACTAAAAGTTACCATTAGACATGATTTGGATCACGTCTCACATACCTCCCGACTTCCAAGTCAGGATTTTGCCCCGTGAAGCCTTAAAGAAACTGGCCGACGTTTCAGATATGCTTACAATCTACATCTACATGAAAGAACAATCTCAGCTTTTCCTCAGGACCTATCAAACCCATACATTTTAGATTCATAATCATATACTGAAACGTAGGCTTTGTCTAGTTTGCTGTTACGTCTTCTAATTGTGATATCCAAAAATAAATTTTTTGGTTGTTAGATTTTCATTACAATTGGTTTTGCACAATTTATTAAAGAATATATTTGATTGGCCGTGGGGCTTTGGTCAATTAATAATGAAATTTTACGTTTAGATTCGATGATTTTCTTAGGGTCCTATTTTAATTTCCTCCCATATACGTATAAAATGTGTAGCAGCTACCGCGACAATTATATTTAAAAATTGACATAGTGATAAAAAGTTGTTGATATTCATTTTATTTATGCTATAAACTTTTCGGTATAAAAAGATTCAAAATCTGGAAGTCCTATTCTTATTTTAGTTCCATACCTACATATAAAATAATATACGTAATTATTTTGGTTTCATGTCGCCAAAATAGTGATAATGAAAATTCAAACGTAATCCAGAAGGAACTTCACTTTTTCCTTTTAGAAACCGACATTCTCGAATTAGTATCGGATAAGGGGTATACATGTCAGTGCTTTGAATGCGAAATTATACTGTGCTGCTGTGACATCTCATTTCGTTACTACCATCATCGCCTGATGATGGAGGCAGCAACTACCTCTGAAACGTCGGTAAACTTCTACCAGGCTGCACAGTGCAACAACCCAGAAGACATACGTCGTCGGAAACTTCTTGTTCTCTCACTTGCCAGACGAATAGTTTCATATCATATCGTTTCAGAGGACCCTGCTGCCTCCATCATCACATCCGTTGAACGGTTGTTGACGTCATCCACAGTGTTGAGATCTGTCAATGTTCTTGTGAATTATTCGTGCTGCAATTAGTGGCTTGGTTATCCAACATCGTATGTTGAGTTGTGTTATCAAATGTTTTCAGGGGAAGTCATATTTTATTTAGGATAGGGAATTATACAGCTCTTCTAAAATTAATCATTGCGCTTCGATGTTAATATGCGCATTGATTTCTTCATATTGAGACGATAAATGTGTGTACCTTCATAACATGGATATTGATAGCAAATTGCATATTGCTTTTATTGTTAATTACTGTTTCTTTTATACATTTATTGACACCACGTTAAGTAGTGTGTGGTATAAAGAACACCTTGATAACTATTCTGTATTCATCCATACCAACGAGCAAAATACTAGACGGAATAGAATGGAATTTATTTACATTCCATAGATTTTTTAGTACAAGCCAAGGATAGTAACACCGATACCAGCACTCCTATAATACGAATACATAGTTTGCAGATACTTGAATAAATATTTACAATATGTAAAGATTTTTGATTGAAGAGAATTCTTCTGTAGATTAGGAGTGAGACTGAAGATACAGGCAACTCAGGGTTTACGAACTAGTTCCGTTCCAAGACTTTATTCGTTATACGTTTTTGTTCGTTATGTGTATCTTGCATTCCTGAGCTTTTACGATACCTATCGTATACAATAGCAGCCATTTTAAAGCATTAAAACCATGTACTAAACATCGAATGGTCTATACAATACGTTTTAATATAATGTATACATGCGTTTTGGTTTATCGTATACGATACGTAACGTACGCTTCGCGGCGTGGCATGTAAACCGTTTTTCTACTGGCTAGATTAGTTTTATTAACCAAGAACAGTTAAGTATAATTATCATATAATAATTTTCTGATAATTATTGTAATAAATACATTTTTTAAAAGTTTATTTATTTAAATCTTACAATTATGTTCACTATACGTTTGGCATTTCGTTTTATAAGAAACTCTATCTATTGGCGACTTTAAGAAATTTTGAATGAATTGTGACTTTCGTTATAGCGAATGTTCGTAAATCGAACGTTCGTAAACCGAGAGGTGCCTATTCTTATTGAATTAGATTTACCAAAGAAGCTAGTGAGTCTAATAAAAATGTGCTTAAATGAAACCTGTAGCAAAATTCCTGTAGGTAAATATTTGTCAGAGACATTCTTCATCAAGAACGGTCTAAAACAAGGCGATGCCTTGTCTCCCTTGCTCTTTAACTTTGCGTTAGAATATGCTATCAGGAAAGTCCAAGATAGGCAGGAGGGTTTGCAATTGAACAGGACACATCAGCTTTTGGCATATGCTGATGATGTTAATTTATTGGGGGACGATATTAATACAATAAAGAGGAACGCAGAAGTTTTACTAGAGGCTAGTAGACAGGTGGGGCTAGAAGTAAATTCAGAAAAAACTAAGTACATGTTAGTATCTCGTCGTCAGAAGACAGGCGGGCAAAATTATCTTAGGGTGGCTAATAAGTCCTTTGAAAGGGTTACAAAGTTCAAATATCTGGGAACAACAATAACAAATCAAAATGACACTCATGAGGAAGTTAGGAGGAGATTAAATTCTGGAAATGCTTGCTACTTCTCAGTTCAAAATATTTTGTCTTTGATTTCTAAGAACCTGAAAATTAAAGTATACAAAACAATAATTTTGCCTGTTGTTGTGTATGGATTCAAAACATTATCTCTCACTCAGAGGGAGGAACACAGATTGCAGGTGTTTGAGAATTGGGTGTTGAGGAGGATATTCGGGCCTAGGAGGGAAGACGATGGGGCACGGAGAAAACTGCATAATGACCAACTTAAAAATCTGTACTCCTCCCCCAATATTGTCAGGGTGATTAAGTCGAAAAGAATGAGATGGGCGGGGATGTAGTGCGCATGGATGGCGCAAGAGGTGTGTACCGGGTATTCGTTGGGAAGCCTGAGGGGAAGAGACAGCTGGGGAGACCTAGACGTAGATGAGAGGATAAAGTCAGGCGGTATCTATGAGAGATAGGAGTTGAAGGAGACTGGATTTTGTTGGCCCAGGTCAGGGTCTGGTGGAGGGCTTTGGTTAATTCGGTGATGAACCTTCGGGTTCGGCAAGCCATCCAGTTAGTTAGTTAGTTAGTTAGTTCACTTATCTTTACAAAAGTTCATGTCAGAAGGGGTCAGAAAATGAAGATTTCTGTCTTCTGGGTTATTGCGCTGTGTAATCTTGTCGATGTTAACCAACGTTTCAGAGGTCATACTGCCTCATCGCCCTGATGACGGAGGCAGTATGACCTCTGAAACGTTGGTTAACATCGACCAGACTACACAGCGTAACAACCCAGAAGACAGAAATCTTCATACTCTGATGACGGAGGCAGTATGACCTCTGAAACGTTGGTTAACATCGACCAGACTACACAGCGCAACAACCCAGAAGACAGAAATCTTCATACTCACCGCTGTGAAAACCTCAAATCTTATGGGTCAGAAAATGTTCGCGGGAAAATTAGTTAATACCGTCCCAACAGATGCCGCGGCGATTCACTTATCTTTACATTAGATCATGTCTTTGCTAATAGAGGGCGACGCAGGTCAACCTAAGCTTTGAGTTTTCGATGTTTCTACTCGGGTAATAGGATACCCAAGGAGGTAAACGGGTCAGAAAATATTCGCGGGCCCATTAGTTTATACAGTCCCAACAGATGGCGCGGCAATTCACTTATTTCTACATTACTTCATGTCTTTCCCAATAGATGGCGAAGCCGGTCACCTAGCTTTGAGTTTTCTATATTTTCTATCCGGGTTACAGGATACCCAAGGAGGTTAGCGGGTCAGAAAATGTTCGCGGGCTTATTAGTTCATACCTTCCTAACAGATGGCGCGACAATTCACTTATCTTTACATTAGTTCATGCCCTCGCTAATATATGGCGCGGCAGTTTACTTAACTTTACAACAGTTCATTCCCTCGCCAATATGTAGCGTGGCAGTTCATTTATCTTCCATGTATGGTGGGAGTTCCGACGTACCACCGCATGGCGCGACCTCAGGTTGCGGGTAGAAGCACGGTCTGCAGGTAAGGCAGTTAGCTGCAAATATATTGAATAAGCAGTCGTGGACAGCGGAAGAGGGGTGGTCCTCCAGGTTGGTGGTTGGGCGTAAGGCTAACAACCTTTCACCGTAAAAGAACACTGTTACGAACACATTAACTAAGCCTCGGACCAGGACGGATCCTTTGGCACGACCATGGCAATTGAAAAAAGGATATGAGATATGGAACTTCGAACATTAGGAGTCTCTATAAGGCTGGGGCACTGAAATCAGAGTAGGGAATTAGAGAATTATAAGTTTGATTTCACATTTTTCTATGGAAAGGGGAATGACAGTCATCAGTTAGGGACAGTTTGTTTTTGTTCATAGCAGAATTAGAGAAGCAGTTAAAAGAGTACAATTTGTCAGTGACAGGTTGTCTTATGTAATTTTGGAAGGACGTTGGTGCGACATCATTGTCCTTCATGTTCATGCCCCAACTGAGGACATAAGCGATGATATCAAGAATAGCTTTTATGAAGAATTAGAATCAGTATTTGATACATTTGGCATGTATCACATGTCAGAGCAGTAAACTTCGCTACGTCGAAATATTTAATCGTAAAAAGTACATTTCCACACCGTGATATTAATAAATACACTTGGACTTCTCCAGATGGTAGCACACATAATCTAATAGATCGTGTTTTAGTAGATAATAGAAGGCAGACAGATGTAACTGGTGTGAGATCATTTAGAGGGTGAGATTGTGACACTGATCATTATCTGGTGGTAGCAAAAGTGAGGGAGCAGTTTTCAGTAAGTAGACGAAGTAAACAAAATTTCGACACAGAAAGATTTGATTTGAAAAAATTAAATGAGGGAGAGGCGAAGGAACAATATCAAGTTGAAATTTCGAATAGATTTCAAATTTTAGAGACAAATAAAGATAAAAGTGTGGACATCAGTTCAGAGAAGAAATGAGAGTTCAGTGGGACCATACATCAATTATTTGTAGATTTAAAAACAGCCTATAACTCTGTGAAGAGAGAAGTGCGTTCCATGTTTCTGGGGAATTTATATTTCAGTAAGGAAAATTTCCAGGTTTGTGCAAATAAATTTTAGTACCTTTGCAATCGATCCTTGGAGTCGAAGTTGTTTCAAGATGGAGCACGTTACGTTTAGAATTGTATTACACTTGGTCTAGTACTTCAGGCATGTACGAGAGATTTGTTTTCTGATAAAAACTGTCACTGACAATTGGATTTCCAGAAATAACAACTGTTTATTTGACCGTAACGATTTTGTATTAACAACGATGCTAATTTTGACATGACATGAAGAAACGAGCGGATTATGATAAAAATGACGTGTGGAGGGAGAATTATCGAAAAGTAGGCTTATGCTTTCGGTGGAGAAAATGAATGACAATGACACAACAGTAATTAAGGAATCTTGTATTATGGACAGCAAACCAATAATAACATGTAAGTATACAAAATTTTACCTTTGTTACGTGTATTTCATATCCACGTCTGTACTAGAGGCTGTGCTTAACAGGTAGTCATTAATGTCCAGTACATTTATTATAACACTTTGTTTTAGTTGCAGGTGATGTAGCTCTGTTTTCAAGTTTGGAAGCGTCCTTGGTGCAGGCATTACCTCAGGATTCTTCTGAATGGAGGAGGTCCTATGGAAGAGCTGTAAAATCTGTTTATGTTGAAGCATCTTTCATTTCCTTTAGTAAGGATATTCTTCCAAAACAAGGAGATTGGCATTTAATTCAACAACCCATATTTCACATTTTTTGGACGGAGTGTGTGGTATGTACAGTGTTGTGAGTAGTATAGTTACTTTTCCTTTGGTGAGATGATAGTAGCTGATGAATTATTTCATCTTAATTTATGGTGACATGTTAATGCATCTGCCATTGAAATTAAAATTTACTCTGCCTAATTGATCAGATCATAAAAATTAACCATACCAGTGCTGAGCACTTAATGCTTGTTGAACATATTACAGGCTGTGTCTAATAATTTTTTCTTCATTAAATCACAGATGTTTTACAGGTTGCAACTGTTGTTCATTGTACACTGTACCAATTTTCAGAATCACCCGCTTATATTTATAAGGGGGATGGTTCACTACTTCTATAATTTTACTCGTACATATGTGAAATATATTTAGATTTGGATTTTTATAAGTTAAGTTATGTATTGAGAATAGAGGATGAACACAAATGATGTGAGTGGTTTCAAATATTTATTTGACAGAAAATAAATGTCATAAAAAAGTGAAACGTCCACCACTGGAAGGAGAACTTCAATAAATATCCTTGTACTAGTTCAACGGAATCTTTCATTGGTTGAGTTGCCATTTTACTGTCGTGTGAAAAGTTATATTCCAGGTGGCTATCAATGGAGTTACATCAGTTCTGCATGATACATAACACTTCTTGGAGTGCTCTTTTAAGTCTGATGGCCATCTATTTTTTGTTAAATATATATTTTAAACTGCTTAGTTTTTGAATGTTAAGTGAAAATTATATATAGCAAATTTATACTTAAAGTTGCAACAGGTTACAGCACATTATGTTGGGTCTAGTAACTGCGACGGAAACTATTGACAGAATTTTAACAAGTTGGATACATTATGTCAAAATGATTTTGGTATGTATGTGCAGTATGTTAATGAATTGCGATAAGTGAATTGTAGTGAGTTCTGTGGTGTACATCAAGCTTACTCATATCACATAATAAGCATACGTCCCAATACTCATAATCGGTATCCAGGCTTAACTGTTTAGGGTGGAATGTATAAGGGCCATGCATTATGGAAGAACTTGCAGTCTCTGGTGTCCATACACTTCTTGTTACTGGCATGTGCAATGTAGATGTTATCAGTATAAGGAACTTTTGAATTGTCATTGAAGTAAAACAGTAGATTTTTAGTTAGATTGTACCTTTAGTTGTGTTAATGTTAGACACAGTGAGTAGCTTCAAATGTAGGCCTTGACATCTTACATTGATGTTACATGGGCGAAGTCATATCTTTTTATTGAATGCCATGCCAGAGAAGCTAATTATCAGATTAAAGTATGAAGTCTGCTCTCCTAATATGTGCTGCTGAGTCTCTCACCTTCAACACTGACAAATTATTAAGGGACAAATATGCCAGGAGTCCCAAAACACCAGTAGTTGGAAATGAGGACATGCAGTTTGTTAATATGAGTGAATATTGCTAACCTAGTTAATCTAAATTCGTTTGATAATAAAGATGCAGGAACTTGTGAATTTGTAAAAAAAAAATGGATATATCTAAGAGAGACAGTTTGTTAAATCAATCAATTAATTTATTGACATTATTGAACCTTCAGGTTCTGTTGTCACAGTATTTTCAGTGTTTTTGTACAATTTTTTTAGTGTTTGTTATAGCTGAAGTATGGTAATTGATATTCTTTGAACTTATACCAAGTATTTATCAATTCTGATGTATGAAGTGAAGCTTTCGCAGTGACCAAAGTTGGTGAAAGACTCTCAGGCAACACGCCATGTCAGTTTGCTGAATGGTGAATGAACCATTTCTTCCACCAACATTTCGACAGCCATCTCTGCTCTCATCCTCAGGGCAGCTTCAAAATAAAACTGGTCCTATGTAGCGCGCTTGCCGATGGGTTGTTGCCTGAGAGTCATCAGTTTATCAATTCTGTTTAGATGCTTTTCAGTTTCGTTATTATTCTTATTTTTTGAGTTTCTAGGTGTTCTTCACATTCTTCTGTCTCTCTTTGTCTGTCATATTTTTTAGCAACATTCATATTGTTATTCGTATTGCCATTCTTATTCCTGTTGTTAATATTATTCCTTCATTTTTGTTATTATTGTTAGTTTATTGTTATTTTCAAACATTGACCTCAAATCACCTTAGTGTCACCATTACCTGATATGAAATTAGTGAAACTGTAACCGAAGACACAGCTTTGATACAGTTATGGCATTTGTTATTCCCTTTTTTGCCTTACTGATTTTGTGACTCATGATGTGGCATGAACACCTTTGAAATGGAAGTGTACTCCAAAAATTATGCCTTCACAGTCCTTTGGCACCAAGATGTCAACTGGATAGATGCGCTTCTTTTAGTTTTCCCTGTTTGTGTTATAGGACAAGTGAAGCATTCTGAAAAGTAAGGGTGAACTTGTAAAAAGCAGGTTTAAAAAATGACCTTATGAAATTTGTGTACATATAAATCATTATGCCTTCCCCCACAAATTATATTCTAATTAATATAACAATATCAGAAGGAAACTCCGTCCTTTGGGCTTGGTGTATCTGCTTTAAAGAATATGTCAAGCAAGAAAGGAAAGAATTTTACAGTTCTGTTGAATTTGCCTCTACTATTCTGAATACCTCAATTATCTGTCTCGTTATGAGTAATTAGAAGACCTATTCTGATGCTGTTATTTTTATGCTGTACTGTAATTATCACTGAAGAAAGAAAATTAAGTCACCTGTGTGAAATGTATGCTTTCAGGATTTGGATGCATATAAGACAACAGTTCGTGAAGAAATTGAAGCCTGGCTAAAAATATTAGGCCAACATAACATTCAAGATTGGATGATTGTTCTTGTAGAGACATATGATATTAGGAAGACAAATAAATTATTACCTAGAACCACAGTTCTTGATAAAATAAGGAGTGACTTTGCCTCAAAACATGGAGATAGGTAAATGTAAAATGGATGTTAATTTTTTTAAATGTTGTTTGTGTCAGTCTGTGGAATTAATATATAACTTCTTTTGATGTGGCAGGTGTTTGTCTGTGATCAATCCCATTCGATCAGAATCAAGATCTGCGGAATCTTGGCGTGGGCTGCTTGCTAGGATCAGACACCTGCTCCTCTTTGCTTATAATCGTACTCTGATAAAATTTGAAGAAGTGATAAGGGACCAAAGGGAACGTCGTAATGAACCAGGCTGGAACTTTTGTCAGTATTTTCTTCTCCAGGTAATTTCTCATCTCATCTCTACTGTTTGTATAACTGAGTACAGAAATTGGTTTGTTTTCGTAAATGTGAAATCAATCTTGTAACGTAATGACTTACGTCATCTTGCTCCTGAAAATGTTTAAATTACGTCTGTGTTTCCTTTGAATTGGTGAGGCCAAAAAGTATTGCCTTTTTATGTGGTACTGGCCCTAATGAGAGTAGCCCTTGTTCACATTTGTGTGAATAACTTGCTGGTATGTAGAAGACTTTCTCAATTATCTCACATTGTGCTACATTTTTAAGATCCTTTATCCAAAAATATTTTATTTCTGTCTTTGATAGAAATAAGTGGGTTATGGGTTGGACTTTTATTTTCACTGGAGGCATGAACTTTTTACCTCAATGTACAGACTGTGTCTGGGCACCGATGCCAACCACTCACCTTACTTAATGTTATGATCAGGAATCCATGGAGCTTTACCTCCATTTTCCTCTCAGACACACACTCACCCCCATCTAGTACCGAGGTTAGGAATGAGTAGGAGCTATACTGCCTCTCCCCCAAGTGCTTACATGGTGTTTAGTGGGACAGCTTTACTTGTCGGCAAAATTCAGCAGTGGTTATGTTTCTTACCCATGCCTCTTCTGATTCTTTACTAGATGGCTCTAGCAGACAAATCAGGATCGAGTAGAAATTGTGCAGAGACAGTGGGCTTATCACTCACTGCTCACAAATGCACTCTTCAAAGACTAATAAGGATAAGTTGCCTTGAGCAACTGTCCTGGAATGGGTCAATGGCCCAATCCTTGAAAGTAAATAATGATAATTGGTAATTTTTCCATTTCAGGAGGAATTGGCTTTTGTGTTGGAAATGTTAGGTCTCTATGATGAAGCTTTGGTTCAGTATGATGAACTGGATGCAGTCTTCACACAATTTGTGCTCAACTCTAATGTTGGTGGTAAGGTGAAATCATTTCTGTGTTTGGAAAAATAATAGGGGCTAAGAATTTAAATTTTCTGAGCATGTCTATAGCAAATTTGTGTTGTGTGCAGATACTCCAGAGTGGCTGAGCAGCTTCCAGTGTCCATTTGAAAACTGGTCTGGTTTGGTATTGGGTCAGACTGTGAACCAGACGCAAAGGTCTTTACTGAATGACTGTAAGGCGTCATTACTTGAGTTCCGCAGCTACCTTTTCTCCAGACAGTGTGCTATGCTTCTGCTCACATTCAAACCTTGGGAGGTAAGATCCCTAATTATTCACATGATAACATGATTACAGAATGTCACATGAATAAAACTTTGAGTAAATTAAATTTGTTAAATATATTTTGTTATTGAATTCAGAGCCTCTTTCCTTCTTGTCTTACTCAAAGTTTAAAAATTGTACTGTATACTACTATAATTTTTACCTTCCTTTTGTATGTACAGTAAAAACCGAAAAACATTCCTCCTTTATACACCACCATTCTCACATTGCAGCCACAAAAGCCTCAGAACATAAATTTCAAAGGGAATTGACAGACATTTTGTAACACATTACTGTTTAGTTATAGCTCAAGCGCTGCTTGATGTGACGTACATGCAAGCATTCTGGGAAGTTAATTGTCACACGTCGTACAGTTGTAAAAACATCGTACACCAGCATTTTCTGCGTTAACAGATAAAATCTACCCATATAAGAAACCACCCGTAGTTTCTTTAGCAAAACCCATAAATATGCATTGGTGTTATATAGAGGGGTTCTGTATTGGAGTGTGACTTTGCTTCACTCATCTTTCCACATTATTTTTCTTATAGTTTTGTATCTGAGTATTTCAGCATGTTTGTTTCAGATAGCTCAACGATCCTTGCCCTTTCTTCACAACTGCATCAAAGAGCTGGAAATTCTTGAGATATCTACCCCACCAGGGGCTGTTGCTTGCTGGGTGTTCCTCTGCTGCCTGGAGGTTTTACAAACCTGTGAACGTTTCAATGACAGTGGTCAAGTAGAAGCATATTCACTTTACACAGCAAGTCTATGGGCTTATGCTCGAGACAAGGTTAGATTAACTAATGAACCATGTATATGTTATTGTTTTTTTAAAAAAAACCTTGTATCATAACAGGGGCATGCTAAATTGAATTGTGTTAGTAAATGCTAGAATCTTGGATTTATATTCTGCCAAGATCATAGTTGTATCCGTGTGTTTTTCATCACCATTTATTAGTCTACTTAACCACCAAGTTACTTATTATGTTGGGAAACTGAGTCTGTCTGTCTTTTTTTTTCTCCCTCCCCATTACTATTATGCTTCTTGGAACTCATACAGCTGGTATTATTTGAAGTTCTTACGCTTTGGTAATTTGCACAACATTGCTATGATGACACATGGGACACAACTGGTATGTATTCAGAATTCTTGATCTTCTTAGGACTTTGCACTATTTGGATTTATTATACAATTTTTAAGTTCTGTGTCAGTTCCCAGTTTACATATTACTTTACATCATTTGCTGCTCTCCATTATATAGAGAATTTATGGCCATACATCTCTTTATGCCTGTATTTGCGTAGAAATTATTACAATGTGGTGAACAGTGCAAACACTTCCAAAAGCCAAAACTTTAATTCATGCACATAACCTATGTTTCTAGCTGCGTGACTTGGGTCAGCTGTGTGGCCTCATGCCGGGCTGTGATCCTACTAGTGAGCAACTGCACACAGTGGTTAGTCTCTCGGGTGGAATGGGAGACTGTCAGGGGAACAGCAAGCAGCCTACACCCACAGACAAATTGAAGGAAGCTCTCTCATCCAAAGAAGCTTTTAGGAAACATTATCTGGTAAGTGTGTCTAGCCTTTGATATCCATTTTGATATTTTGCAGTATCCTCAGTACTTAATGGTACATTCTGCAAAACCACACATTTCAAACTATTCTTAAATTCATAACAGTGAAATTTTTGCCAGCTACCAACAGCTATAAAACTGAATGATAGTGATAGTTTTAACATATTAAGAGTCAGAAATAATAGCGGAAACTGACAGTCTGCTTCCAGTTTCTTTTCTTATAGTTCAATAATAAATTGATTTGCAGTCTAATGGTATATTTATCTGATAGTCCCACAGTTTTCATTTCTCCATCAGAATACCCCAGGTCATTAGGGTAACACTAAGATCAGCAGAAGCACAAATGAAAGAAAGAGAGTGCATTTATCGCCCAGAATTCTGTTACACTTGCAGGATGTGACTGGCAATCCTGTGGTCTTTTGCGGGATCTCTGATTACACTGGGGTCAGCAGAAACACTCAGTGAATGCGCATTACCTAGACTTTACCCAAAAAGAAAATTATAAACAGTGAATAACCACTAGAATCGTATTCAACTGAAAGTCTGATATCCACACAGCCAAACAATTTACAATGTAACAGTTTCCCCCCTGTGCACTGAAATTTCTGCTGTGTAGATATTTATGCACTGCTTAATAATCACACGGTTATCAGATCACTAAGAGAACAGCAGCTTCCAGATACAACATTATAGGCGAGTTAAGTTGCTTTGTATATGTTCTTGCCTCATGTAGACCTCACATTGAACTTCATGTGTTAAAACACTATTTCAGTGAATGACAAAATGCAATAGAATTTTTATTGATTTTTTGTGATTATTTTTACTGATAGCTTCAGTAGACTGAATTT
Source organism: Zootermopsis nevadensis (assembly GCF_000696155.1). The sequence continues at coordinate 1,188,895 of NW_019060229.1, forward strand.
GGGTATGTGCTGTATGCATGGAGATCATAAGGCCGTTGAAATTATGGAGTTATACCTTAGGATTTCAGACATCTTTTGATCTGTTTTAATCATACCAAATTTTAATTTTATTTTGTGTGTGTGTGTTGAGTCTTTCAAAACATATAAGTGATCTTGTTTCTCAGGAGCTAGCTGAACTAGCCATGGGGACTTTCAAACACATAGGTCGGATTCGATCAGCACGTATGATTGGTCGAGATTTAGCAGCTTTTTACCTGCAACTGGGTGAGATGCAGAAAGCAGCCGTGTTTCTTACTGATGCACTTAAAACATTTGAAGAAGAAAACTGGAGACAGTTAGCTATAGAAACACAGCTTGAACTAGCTGACTGCTACAGAAAAATGGATGACAAGGAAAGGTAGGCAGCATTTCTGCTGGAGTAGCTAAAGTTTAAAGTGCCTACAGGTGTGGTTGAAAAAACAGGTTAATATGAAGATTGTTGTCTTCTGGGTTGTTGCTTCGTGTAGTCTGTGTGTGATGAATCATCGCCCTGATGACAGAGGCAGCATGACCTCTGAAACTTTGGTGGACATCTACACAGCGCAACAACCCAGAAGACAGCAATCTTCAGACTCACTGTTGCGAAAACCTCATATCTTACAGGTTCATATTGTTACCACACCAGTTGTTTATTTTGAAGACCCTGTACCTTACACATTTATTTTAAGAGAATGTACCTATGTAAACACCTTTGTTTGAAGTGCAGTTTGATTCAGTATGTAACATGTGTCTGAGGAGGTTATTTTCAAAAAGTAACCAATATGTATGAAGGCAGGTAGTGTCTGTTTCACGCTTGAAGTAACTGAATACTTTATACACAAACTGTGTGATGTTGATTGCCTCATGAGGGCACATGGCAGTAGTTATGCTGCCATCATTTGTGTTGGTCACTTTGGAACATTGGAAATCAAAGTTATGGTAACCACGTAGATAGCATCATAACCTGAAACACCGCAGTCCTGTTTCATTTAATGTCCTGTTCTTTTGTGTTCTTTGTGATAACTGTTTTAACTATTTTATAGGTTTATCAAGACATGTACAGTAATTGCCAGTGCTCCTGAATTAAATTTGTCCACAAGAATTACATATTTTGATGAAATGATGAATGTGTTGGAAGAATTACGGACAGGTAAATGTAATTTACAGTAACATCCTTATGTTTTAGTATGAAAAGATTTCTGTTTTAAGTAGGATGACACAGTGACAATGTATCTGACTCATGTTTTGTTTATAAAATTGTCAGTTACATTAATGTTCTGTTTTCCCAAATTTTTACCACAATTTGTCAGAGTTCAGAGACAGACTGAGAGAGTAAACAAACAGTGCAGCCAGAAGACACTTTCTTTAAAAATACCTCATAAAAAGAAACTGTGTTAGAGATAATACTTTTGTGCAGGTGAATTGAAAAATATTGTTTATTTTAAATTGACTCATTTGCTTACAGGCATATAAATATTAGTTTAATGCTGCGTACCAAGTGGCTATATCGCTAAACACAAGTGTTTTACAATTGAGAAAACGTATGTTTTGTAATTCAATACATATATAAGTTCCTTTGTACAATGATCTATGACAGTTGAGTAATTAAGTACCAGTAACTCCCCAACAGTGAAACCAGAAGGTTCGGGTGTGGTAATATTGCGATCCTGGAACAGTTGTTTTACAACATATACCCCTACACTTTGTCTAAGGTAAGTTACCGCTATACTTTTCAGTCTTCTAAGTGGTTCCGCCCTCTGCAGATTTTGTATCTGTTTTGTGTTTTCCACCATTTGAGCTTATGTCTAGCCTACCAGAACATGCCCTAACACCACCACATGATTATAAATCTTGAAGTTCCTTGTTATGTCATCATCTTCCTGTCAGCGACGATTAAACTATGGTGCATGGGCTGGATCCAACACACGAGAGCTTTTTTTGGGGTGCTTTGAGATTTTTTTAATTTCTAATACAATGTAGCAAAGTCTTTTCCCACAAGAACATAAGAAGCCAGGAGGTCTATTACAGGTAAGTTTTGCCAATAACAGTTGATAACTGAATTACACTGTATTCAAAGACATTTGTCTGAAGGACAGTATGTAACTGTGTATCAGTGACATCATCATCTTTGCTGGAATTTTGCTGCCCATTATGTTTTTAAAGCATAGGTTTATGTACAATTCTTGTGGAAGTAGTCAAAAGTACTGGGGTGATGTATTACCGTCGGCTAAACACACACCAAGATCAGACTCCATCTACAAAGTACATTCCTCTCAGGAGCTGACCTTTAGTAATGTCTTTTTCCACACTGAACCAGCAAAACTGTCATTAAGAGTGGCATATTGTCCTTGAGATTTTGATAAGAAAATAACACTTTCATTTTACAATTGTTTGTTGGAGATATTGCTTTTATCATTTATTTATCTTCAGAAGTTGTTTTTTATAGTGTATATGGAAGGAGTGTTAAAGGCTGGCCATTTTTGGTGACATAGGTAAAACAGAATGTCTATTTTTGGCACTTGTAATGGCTAATAATAGTCAGTGGGTCTTGGATAACAGATTTTTTTCTTGTGTAATCACAGAGTGTTCATGAAGTTTTGCAGTTTGGGTAGAAATACAAATTTTTTGGAAATTGGTATTTGTCGGATGTTATACAGTAGTGTAAATATTTTTTTTATCTCATAAACAGTGTGAACAGTTATCCTTTTAGTGCAAGGAGATAGAGAAAAATAGATAGTGAATGCAAGAATTTTAACAAGATTTGGCAAGAATATTATTTCTTCACTGATGTGAGGTCTATAACTATGTGTCTAATTTTCAGTGATACAGTTTCTGCATTTAGGGCATTTAATCTAAACCCCATTTTTTTTTAAAACTGATATTGTTCGGATTTATCTTCTGATGCAAGAACCAGGAAAGCTAAGGAACTGATCTTGAACCTGAAAAGACAAGATGTATGTACATTACAGAACATGATGTAGTAAGTGGTGACTTAAGCAAGTTTTTGGTGTCAAAGCATAACCATTTTTTGATGTTGAATTTGTGAAATGTGTGTGTTACATGTAGCTGAAGGTGTTTGGCTGGAAGATGTAGCTAAGTTTGAAATGTAAACAAGCTCATGAGAAGTGTTTATCATGTAGAAGAAATGAATTAGGCTTTGTGAACTCAGTTGATAGGAGACAGTTCAGAAATTCATGTTCTACTTCGTATCACTGGATGGCAGTACTGACCCAAGTAATACGAGTCACTTATTTTTATATGAGGTGTGAACAAAATACTTCGTGTAATCAGTGAATTCTTTGCCACAAAAGCTATGAATTTCACAACTGGCAAAAGAGTTGTATGAGAAAGTGCCGACTAATCTCAAACAATATGAGATACTGCCAAACAAGCTAGTATGATAACTGGTGAATCACCTTTTCTGAGTTTTAAAAACCTGAGCCTTTGTGAAGAAAGCAGATTGTCCTGATCTGCAAATATTGTTTTTCTTCTACATTATTCACTGGAAGATTCTGTGGAAAGCTGTTCACAAAGTGAACCAATTGATAAACTCAGTTATAGAACGTATAAATTCAATGCAAGGAAGGGTACTGAACCACGGGTAGTTCATATCCCTGCTGGAAGATGCAGGTGCTGAGCGCACAAATGTACTGTACCATTCCTGAGTTCAGTGTCTAAGCTTAAGCAAAACCCTCAAGAAGATAATTTACGGATGGAAGTAATTATGTGTTTGAAAATTAGATCCAAAGTCCTAGTATTTTCACAGCTGAAAGATGAAAATTGGAAAACTGATTTGGTATTGCTGGTTGGTATCATGAAACATAGATAATTCTTCAGGGGAAAGACAGCCATATATGTGATTAATATACATCTGTAGAAACTTTCCAAACAAAGTTGCTTTTGAAGATTTCTGTCTTCTGGGTTGTTGCGCCATGTAGTATGGTAGATGTTTACCAACGTTTTTGAGGTCATACTGCCTCTGTCATCAGGGCGTGCTTTTGTTTTCATAACAATTTGAAGGTAATAAATTTATGCATTTTTGCTTTCTACAAACCAGGCATGTGAATTTTAGTGCAGCCACTAAGTACAGTGATATTCTGCTTAGCTGCATGAAGAGTTCTGTCATGGATTTCAAGATTTCAGAAAAACAGAAAATGAAATTAAGTTATTGATTTCTCTTTCTCCCTTTGATGTTGGGAAAGCTCTTCAGCTGGATCTCACTAACCTACAGAGTGACACTGAACTAAAATAGAAGTTCACTTTCCTGAAGCATGCTGAAATTTGTGGACTGCTAAGTGAGTTAATGTACAGTAATTTGAAGGATTTCAGAAGGAAACTTTTACATACATTTTTTAATGTACATTCTCTCCATTGAAAAGGAACAAGTACAGGATCATGGCACAAATAAGAGATGAACTTTTGAGTGCAGTTTTTTTGAATTGCGACGTTTACTCCCAATATTGAGAATCTTGTTAGTAACTGCAACCAGCATCATATGCCACTAATGTGGTGAGTACTGGCTATATTTAGGTCAGTTATACTTTTATGTTTCTTAAAAAATATTTAACTCTGTTGTGTTGACCACCTTCCAACCTGACAAAATAGCTGTAACCTTTTACCCATGCCTGATTAGGCCATGTGATCTGTTGCAGTTGCATATCGTCTCTTCAGTGGTCATCCGAGTCTAGGCTTACGTGCCGTAATTTGTTAGGTAATCTGCTGTTTTCCGTTCTTTTTACATATTGTTTCCAATTTTGTATAAATATGATAACTGATTGAATATTATTTTTTTAAAATGTTTTATATTGTTTATGACATAATAGTTTGTAGCCTGCAGTTCTTAAACATTTAATTTCTGATGTTGCTAATTTCTTTTTATCTGCTTTTCTGATAATTCAAATTCCATTTCCATTTGCCAACACAAGTCTTTCCACAGTTAGTGTTGTATACTTTTGTACGACCTTGGGTTTGGATACCTGATTCATTGCTGAAGTCACTTGCATACATTTTGATTGTTTTAACATTCTTTCTGCCTTCATATATAATGCAGCCGTGATAACTATGTAATGTCATAAATGCCTCATTTACTTCATCCCTCTTAGATCCGTATATTTTCCTGAGCACTTTATTTTCAGATGCTTGTAATTTATGTTCTTCTCTTAGAATAATGAACAAATTTTCTTCTTCCTGGATCCCAATAAAAATGCTTCATTAACTTTCTGTTTCTCTCTGCTTTTATGCACTAATTTTAAAAGGATAATTGTTAACACTGTTTGTAAGGAATAATATATTTGATCTATTGCTTAACATTCAACAGATATTAATTTACCAATATGTGTTTATGTATATTGATCTTAGTGTTTTGGAAAGTATATTTGAAGATAAGTGCATTTAATGACAAAATGACTGTCATTGACAGGGAACATGTCGTACTGTACTTTATAAAAATTAAGATAGTTTTCTGATGGATCCATTTTCATGGTAGAAGTCACATATCTTACCAGTGTGAATTGTAATTTGATATTTCAGAGTCACCGCTAATAACTTCATTTACTGATGCATTTAAATTAGTGAGTTTGGAAGTGAGCCAGCATGGCAATAAAGTTATTATACAAGACTCGACTGTAGAAGTGAATGTAGTGATTGAGAGCCGCTTTCCCAAGCTGATCCTCTGTATCAACGCTGCAGTCTCTGTAGAAGGAGTAAAGGATGGAAAAAGGCAAAACGATTTGCCTAATCCCCGTCCACAAGAAGTGCCTGCAGAGAAAAGACAGGGCAGTGGCGGGAAGAAACAGCAGTCAATTCAGTCACAACGAAATGACACAGGAGACGCTCAACAGCTCAGGTAGGAACATTTCACAACCCACAGACAAATTAAATTTGAATGCATGTGCATAGTAAAACAACAGAGAATAAATACATTTTTCTGTGTGTATCTTGTATTTCAGTGTTCTTCATTATAATTCAGTGCAGGTGATTACTAATGTTTTGGTGAAACTTATGTCTCCATCTTCAGGTTGGATGATGATGATGTCATTTATCATGAAGGTAGAGGTGGTGATGATGTTACCTCTGAAGTTGGAGTCAATCTGTTCCTCTGAAACATTGGAAACTACTAATAAGATTGCACGGTGTCATAACCCATGGCAGTTCAGAATGTTTGCTTTAATAGAGCACAAAGATGGCGGTATTCTGGGTTATTGTGCCATGTAGTCAGGTAGGAGTTTGCCATCGTTACAGAGGTCCTTGCTGCCTCCATCCCGATGATAAAGGCAGCAGGATGTGTTCAGATACAGCCACCACAACAGCTCATTTACTATGCAGGAACCACTATTTTATGCAGCTTTAGTTTATTTTAATTGTCAACAGGGGATTATACACCTCTGGTAATATGTAGTTGGCACTTCCACGTTACTTACCATTTAGTCTCTGTGCTTGTTTGATAGGCCGCATTGTTCAGATTCATGTCTCACGTCTTTTTGTCAAGTTACAACGAGTGATACTTTGAGTTCAACTGAACCTTCTTTACACTTTACAGCTTTATTCAGAGCATTGGATATTGCACGTTCTTTGATAGTGTTATTCAAAACATTATTGTGTGTATGTTCTAACCTAGTAGGTAGTATCAGTAAGTTATCTATTTCTTGACTTTTATCAATAGTGCACAGTCTACATACAGATCTTACATTATTTTCAAAACCATTTGTTTTCAGGTCTACAAAATGTGTGTTGGACACTAGAACTTATATGCAGTGTCACTAAATTTGCTGTGAAACTTGGTTTGGAGTTAAGACAGATTAATTCAGTTGGAAATCTGAAATATAAGTATGAAAAGGAATTTTAATTTGTGCTCTTCACATTACAGTAGCAAAATCCAAGAAGTTTATGATGTAATTGTTGGTCTTTAGGGTTGTAATGCTATGTGATACCTGCAAGTCCACATGGCATTACTACCCACTACTCATCATCATAAGAAACTCAAATATTGTAAATTTATGATGTATTGGATATGAAGAAAAATGCATATAGAATTTTGGTGAGGAAATTTGTTGGAAAGTAACCATTTTATAACCCAAGAATGAGATTGGTGAATAGTATTAACATGGATTTTAGGGAAATAGATTGAAAATATGGGAGGTGAATGTTGCTGAGTAAAAGTAATCTTAACTGATCAACTTCAGTATTAGTCAGTAAACCTTTGGTTCTCTGAAACATTACTGGTATGTGCTCATCAAATTCTCTTGGCCAACACGTTTTTGTTAGCAGGTGCAACAGTGAGGAAATGAAACCAGTGAATCCAGCTCTTGCCAGACTACACATGGTGGAGCATCTTGATTACAAGCAGGACAAGAGCCTTAGTTCTGCTAGTATAGTCTCGAAGAATCCCAAGCAGTTTCTTCGGTAAGGCGGCATGTGGTAGATGGTATAATATAGGTTGAAACAGAACTCAGGAACAATAAATCTGTGCTTGTACCTATACTAGTACCACACAAATCCAGAGCTGCATGCAGATGTTCCTAATGGTGTTTCAGGCATGTCACTTTGCCCCATTCAAACACTTATTATAATGCAGGTGGCTGTGGGTCAGAATGAAGTGTCATTAATCCTGTGAATATGTCAGGGCACTGTTTAAGAGGACAAGCTAACAAGATAATATTCCGCATTGCAAATCACTTGATCGAAGAAGAAAAAAGACTTCACATGTATTGTTAATTATGTGGATGCCATCGCTGAAGCAACTGGTGTCTAAGTTCTATTCCAAAAGAAGGCGGAAATTGTTTGCTGTGCTCATAAAAGCACATTACTGTTTTTAACAGAAACTTAAAGATTTCTTTGAAACTGGTATAAGAAAAGCTTTTCCTTTTCTTATGTTGATGTGTGTCTAATTTCAGACGGACAAATAGTCATGGGAAATATAGAAAAATATCGAGTACACCAAAAGGAGATTTTTCATCAGCGTTAGTAGCTGAAAACATTATACTTAAACCTGGAAGGAATGAATTTGTGGTGAAATCAAAGGTATGTCAGAATTCAATAATGTGTGTAAGGAGGTGCTGTAAGCATTTCATATTTACATGGAATATTAACTGTTATGAACAGTTTTTAGTCCGGTCAGTGAATCAATTGTCTGACAGACTGTTTTTAAATACTCAAAGTACTTCATCTAAATAAATTACACACTATACACGAGGTTGCTTTCCTGTGAATCACCATGTATATCAAAACTATATAAAACAGGAAGCATAACATAGCCATGGATTTTTTAAGTGCTATGCCATGAGAGACCATCATTTTTGTGTCCAGAGTCAAGATGGTGGGACGAGTCAGAGAAACTGTACTTGCAAGTCAACAGGCCTGCACAGCAGCTTCTACCATGGCTGCAGATAGATAATTGATTTTCCTCATGATACTGAAATGAAACTGCTGATATGTGAAGATGCAGATGGCAAAAGCATGTGTAACAATATTTGCCTATACAAATGTATGTTTTTGATAATTTTTTTATGGCATAGGCTCAGGAGAAAGGTTTGTACAGGCTGGGTCAGCTGTCCCTTCTGGTAGCAGACAGCCTGGAGTTTCTGTCTAGCACCATCAATCCTCGTGTGAGTTTTGAAGTGATGAGAGAGCCATCTTCTGTGATCCTCAACAAAGGAGAGAAAGACTTGTTAGCAGGACTTGAGCAGGAGATGGTCCTGACAGTTTCTGCAGGCAGCTACACTATTGGAGAGGTAAAGGTTTTAACTGAAATATGAACAGTTTGTTATGACCCATCTCACAGACTTTGTCCATTATTCCAGTTTTTTGAACACCCAACATGGTAGGATTTTTTTTAATTACAAGAATTTTCCAAAATGTGACTTTAAAAACTGGAACAGTGGACAAATTCAAAGAAAGTAAAGTATTCTGATTAAAATAAAATTGAATTAATATTGTATTGTTGTTGCTGATGGTCACTGTTTGAAATCTCCACTGACAACTGATCCACACATCTTGACAATAAGGATTTTGGGTCATTTATGTTCCACAAACAGAGCCCTAGGAGAAGGAAAAAACTTTGAAAATTACTAAAATATGCTTTAAATGGTTAATGAATAACCATCTTTCTATTTGTATGATCTGAAGCTTTCATGGCCACTAAGTGTAATGAATTCTTCTCGGGCTACCAGCCGTGGAAGGTGGTTTAATGAAGAAAATACAAACATCTTTCTACTTCACTGTTTAATCTTACTGATTCATATCTGAGTATTTAGAAATGTATATAAATTAGGATTAGATGAGCTTGTGGTAAAGTGAACGTAACATATCAACTGGAAGAGCATGATATAGATGTTTAATCATATGAACTCTGCTAAATACTACATGCATACATGTTTCAATTAACCAAACAAGTTTCTTGGATATTCTCATTTAAGTTCAAAATAATATTTTACTACATTTCTCTCCTAACTCTTTCATTTTTTGTCTAATATTTATTGAATGAAAAGATTTGACTGATTAAACCAGAATCCATGTTGATAGTCACCAATAATGTCGTCCGTTAATGGTGTTAAATGTGTCAGAAAATGTTTTCACTGCCGTGAAGTTAGAGGTAGTACATTCTTCCAAAACTCTAATAACTGCCCACAAGACTACATGGTTACATGGTGTCACAACCCAGAAGACCACGACATTTATATCAGATAATGAAGTTTTGAACAATAGATAATACCTAATAATACTTTATTTTTGGTTTGAGGTGTTATAAGATAATCAGATATACTAAGACTGCCACAGAAAAAAGAGTCTGCTTTGTGTAACTTTTGAATTTATATTGAAGCAGACATTCCATATACTTTTTATCAATGGAATAAATTGCATTCTGTATTGAATATGACATTACTTCTGTTAATTTATATTAAGTTGACAACATATGAGTAATTAAAGGAATAAGTTTGTGTATTTCATATCCTTACAGAACGTGTGCTTAAGACTGCGCACATCGAGAGGCCTACAGATGCAAGTGAAATCAAGTGAAGAATCTCTTACTAGGGATTTGGAAGTGCCTTTGCCTCAATCAGAACCTTTTCAGACTCTGTCAATTCTTCTACGTGTACTAGCAGAGCTTCCACCTCAGAAAGATGCAGGCACTATAGAACACAAAGCAAGTATTTTTTACATACAAGTAACTAATTCTATGGTATTAAATTTGTGATGGTTCGAGAGCCCCAACACAATAGTTTTTCATTCCTCTTTGTCCCAGTGTTTATATTATTTTCTCAAGGTAAGGCAGCTGGAGCATGAAGCAAACTACTTGCCTCAGCCTAGTGCTGGCATTAAAATATATGGAGCGTTTCCTCCACTTCCCATACATGCCTTCCTTGTACATTGTTTAGCAATAAGGGTAAAAAGTAAAGTAAAGTAAAGTTTGTCCCACTATACGCCATTTAGGCGTTTGGGGTGAGAGGAGGTATAGCTCCTCTCTTCCTTGACCTCGGCACTAGATGGGGGTGAGTGGTCAGCATCACGCCCCGGCCGGCTTTACCCCCGGGAAAGGACCCTGGTACCCATTGTAGAGGAGGCTAGGTGGGCCCCAAAGCCGGTCTGGACGCAGAGGCTAGAGGAAAAGTCCTCTGCCCCCGTCGGGGATCGAACCCCAGTCATCCAGCTCGTAGCTAGTCACTATACTGACTGAGCTATCCCGGCTCCCTAGCAATAAGGGTAGCCATACTAAATAGCCAGATCTTGTGTTCTAGTGGCAGTGAAATGTTAAAGGTCACTTTTAAATTTATAAGAGAAGTTTGTATATGCTTACAGTTTCTTGCTTTCTAATTAAGAATATTCTTGCTGAGCTGAATACATAAGCTGCCACTGGCATGTGTCTTACTTACAGGTAACATTGCAGTGTCCCTGGAAACCTGAAGAAAAGAACATCGCACTCCACTTCCAACCACCATTAATGTCTTCATTCCGCCTTCATACTGCATACACGCGCAAATTTGTGCAGATCCTTGTCATTGGACTAAATGTTCAAATGCTTGAGCTCACAGAACCGACACTCACTCTCACAGGAAACCAAGATGTCAGGCTGGGGTCTCTGAATCCAACCAGTGGACAGAAACTGGCAAGTTCATCTCACTATTTTCTGGAAACATTTTTTGCTGTCTACAGAGCTGTAAATATTCCCACTTCATGCAGATACTCTTATGCTAAAGTAAATTACAATAATGGAAAATGGATGGAACTGACAGGATTGTGTCTAGAGGTTGGCAGTGTTGATCCTTCAGAGTCTGCTTCAGGTTGATAGCCATGCAGACCAAAACACAAACCATTTTACTTGCATTGTTACCCTGAAACAGTGTTAGGTTTGTAGGATTTGAGGTTTTCACGGCGGTGAGTCTGAAGATTATTGTCTTGTGGGTCGTTGCGCTTTTTCTACCGGACTACACGGCACAACAACCCAGAAGACAGCAATCTTCAGTGTTCAGTTTGCAGATCTCAGTGCATGGATGCTGTTTGTTTCAGATTGTGGGCAGTGGCCTGAATGTGTCTTTCATGTGGCAGTTGGATGTAGGCGGCGTAGAGGACACGTGTCCTATAAAAACTGAATTTAAAGTACACTACAGTCCAATCATTAACCTTACAAAGCTTGTCAGTGAAGATGAGACCCAGCTGTATCGATGTAACTTTGACATCAATGACTACAAGGTATGTAGGATTTGAAGTTTTCATGGTGGTGATTCTGAAGATGGCTGTCTTCTGGGTTGTTGCGCCATGTGGTCTGGTAGAAGTTTCAGAGGTCCTTGTTGCCTCCATCATCAGGCAACAAGGACTTCTGAAATGTCGGTAAACTTCCACCAGACTACACAGCGCAACAACCCAGAAGACAGCCATCTTCTTTCTACAAGGTATGTTTGTATTCCAATGTGAATTAATTTTGTACCTTGTAAAAATTTGTGATATGAGCTGATCAGATATTTTTAAAGATGATTTTTACCATAAAATAAATTAAGAAGTAATGAAAGAACTATACATTTTACAGATAATGGATTGTATACAACAAATTGGAACAGCCATGACTATAGGGATGCATGTATGCTTGGTGTGGTCCAAGTAAATGTTGAGGTCGCAGAGCTTAATTTTACTCAAGGTCTCTGTTCATTGTTCATGACCATAGTTCTTCCAGTTTGCGTGTTATGCCACAGGCTAGCCTACTATACAGCTAAAACACATGCTTTATCGATACTTGGAACTGATTTCCAAGATTGAACGAAGTAATCAAAAGTCGGGATGGAATACTGTAAAATAGTGATGAAAGAGAGTTCTGGAAAGAATTTATGATGCATACTTTCCTTTCACGTTTACTAACAGAATTACCACATTGTGTGTTTGGCCATCTCGTAATGGAGGAGGTAGGTAGGTTTGTTTACTCTACCTCTCAGACATTCTGTGACATGTTATAAATTCCAGAATGTGAACTGTCTTACCCTTGAATTTGTAGATGTACGGTGTGTCCACAAAGTCCCTTCGGGGTTTTGAAAAATTGTGGCGCGCAAACAAATTGAGCTAGCCACATGCGGTTTGTGGCAGATTACAGTGAAACTCTGGACGTTTTCCGTGCTACCAAGGGAGCCCACATTGAGGTCTACTGAGGTCAGTAAAAAATTTCCAGAGTTTCACTGTAATCTGCTGCAAACCGCATGTGGCTAGCTCAATTTGTTTGTGCGCCACAATTTTTCAAAACCTCGAAGGGACTTTGTGGACACACTGTACAGAGGTTGTGTTAACTGTGCCCTACAGATCAACAGCTGTAAATAGCTATGTAAAAAAAATTGAAGTACAGTCAGTGCAGAAAACCATACAAGAGAGAGTCACAGCTAATTAGGAATCACTCATTATGATGATTATACTAGAATAAAGCACTGACTTTATGCAGCACTTCCCATACATATAAAAAACGTTAACTAGTTGACAATGCTGAAGATCCTTCTCATGATAATGAAGTTCTTGTAAGCCATACTCTTTCTATCACGGTTATATCTTACTTGATTACCAGTGTTTCAGAGGAACCTGCTTCATGGAGTCTTATTGTATTTCCTTGTGCTTCCATTAGACTTTGTTTGTGGTGAAGTCTCGTGTTGAACCGACAAAAGGCAGTGAGTTCTGTCGAGCAGGAACGATGTGCCACCTGCAGCTTGATGTGCAACGAGTCAATGCCAGCTCTCACAGTTCATTGATGTATGAGGTGTTGGCAGACCAATCCATGTGGGCTGTGTGTGGCAGGACGGCAGGTAAGTCAAATATGTCCGGATATCGAAATTTTAAGGGTAAAACTTCATCTCATGACGCAGGTTAGCGTTTCAATTGTATTATGGTGGTACCTAGTTCAACTTTTGGCCGTAGCACTGGCTGCCATAACTGAGGTTTTTGTGCTCATTGTCAGGATTATACTGTAACTTCACTGTCATAATTCTCTTTTATACTAAAAGCAAATGCAGTTCAGAAAGCACTGTTAAATAAGCCAAGAATCAGTCTGTTTAATGTACATGGTTGTTCTCTTATCTTATGTTCATTAACATATCTTATTCTAAATATTACATATAGTTGATACATCATTGTTAAGCCAAGTAATTACTACTTCAAACTTTACATTTACCCCATAAAGACATACTGAGCAGTGCATTATTCTTTTTTTTTATATCAGTCTAATTGTCTGATGCAGGTTTACCTAGATGAAGTTATGAATCTAGTTTTGCATTCATGTGTCTCCTTAATTTAAAATAGTCATATTTGAACAACTAATTGACATTCTGTAGTCCAACCAAAAATCCTCTGATTATTTATGAAGGCATTATAACAGTTTACAGCAGAATTGGCAGCTGAAGCGTGCACCAATCACATGTACGAGGTGCGATCGGAAAGTTTCAAGACTGCGCCTATAAAAACCCGTACACTTATCTCAGGTATTAAATTCATCCATCACCCTCGAAGTAGTTCCCCTGGGAGTGAACACAACGATCCCAGCGCCGCTGCC
>NW_019060229.1:1203307-1220698 GCF_000696155.1 Zootermopsis nevadensis
CTACCAAAACGCCCGTAACTAAGAAACAAATGCTAATTCGATGATGCCGGCTGGCACACTGATTCACTATGAATGTAGGCCGCACCCCGTAGCGGCAGAAGCTCGTACTACATCCGGTTCGCCCTCTATTGACACAGTCTGGAAACTTTCCGATCGCACCTCGTACTTTGCCATGGTAGGAAGTAGAGGTGGGAGGTGGAGGGGCGAGATAGTAAGGAAACAACATAGAATGGTGCCAGATGTAGCATTGCAGAACATTGGTTTCCAGTGAATGGTTACAACACTACGCATAGAACATGTAAGAATTGGCAACAATGCAGTGCAGCTGCCGATGCTTCTATCGCGAGGGTTTTTGAACAGTCTGAGGTCTCCCTCCTTACCAACAGACCTTCTTTGCGCTGATTGTTCACTCACAAAGAGCAGACCTCGACTCAGCCGCCAATTCCGCTGAAAAATACTATAGTTATAAATTCATTATTTTTATGCATGTTTTAGTGTACCGGCGTAGCTCAGTCAGTATAGTGACTGGCTACGGACTGGACGACCAGGGTTCAATCCCTGATGCGGGCAGAGGATTTTTCCTCTAGCCTCTGCGTCCAGACCGACTCTGAGGCCCACCCAGCATCCTATCCAATGGGTACCACGATCCTTTCCCAGGGGTAAAGCGGGGCATGATGCTGACCACTCACCCCCATCTAGTGCTGAGGTCAAGAATGAGTAGGAGCTATACCTCGTCTCCCCCCAAGCGCCTACATGGCACATAATGGGACAGCTTTACTTTTACTTTATTTTACTTTAGTGTTGTAATGTTGAAGGTGAATTTGAGCTGTAATAATTACATAGCATTTACTAAATATGCTGCAACTCTTCAAACTGGCAACACACGATGAGGCACTTCCTTTCAGTTTATGGTAATAAATGATTGTGTGGCTGAACTGATGTTTTCAGGGATGGCAGCATTTACCATATCTGAAATAGCATGTAGTGAAGGTCAAGGTCACATACTTGTGTCACCTGTACACCACTAGCAACAATTGCACTGCATGATACTTGTTTCTCCTTGGTCTTTGTGTGTGTTTTGTGTTTGAAAGAACTTACCACCCGTTCTATTTGTGCTGTTAGCAAATGTTGTCAAAAAATTTTAGTTGTAAAATTAATTTTGTAATAGTGAATACCATGGCATTGGAAGAAACATACTCGCTGTAAGTCAGAAAATTAAAATCATCCAAGTCCTGAAAAGAAACCTACCTGTATCATGAGTTGATATGACAAAGTATCTTGGGCTGTCTCCACAATATTACAAAAAGCCTGTATATTTGGAGAAGAATACAGTAGGTATAAGGGCATATGTAAAAAAGAAAAATACGAGGCTTCACCACAAGAAGAACTTGAACATTTGCTAATAAATTGGTTTCAGGAAATGATAACAGAAATGTTATGGAAAAAAGGTACTTAAATGGTCCTGAGACTGAAAGTAGGGAATTTTAAAGTTTCAAATGAGCAACTGGGCTAATTTTAAAAATGTCACAGTATTTCTTATAAGAATGTATGTGGTGAAAGTGGAATTGTCAGTGAAGACACTGTAGAGCACTGAAAGAAATCCCTACCTAGTCTTTTACAAAGTTAAGAAACAATATTTTATTGCTAGTGAAGCAGGGCTGTTCTACAATCTGCTTCACAGCAACATGCCATGGTGATAAAGAAGCAAAGAAAATCACACTGTATTGTACTTTGTTTTAATTCTGATGATAGTGAAAAATTGTTCAGTGGAGAGAATGCAAGCCCAAGGTGTTTTAAATGCATATCTTTATTACCATCCAAATATGTCAATAACATAAAAGATAATTATTGAGTTGCTTAAAGGATTCAATGCAAGGATGGGGGCAGCTAAGTAAGATTTCAGGTTCTCGCAACAGGAAGTATGCAAGATGGCTGTCTCCTGGGTTGTGCTGTGTAGTCTGTTAAGAGTTTACCATTATTTCAGAGATGCTTGCTACCTCCATCATCAGGATAATGTGTAAACTGCGCACGAGGAATCTGTTTGAGATATGGGAACCAGTCTG
Organism: Zootermopsis nevadensis; assembly: GCF_000696155.1. The sequence continues at coordinate 1,205,371 of NW_019060229.1, forward strand.
ACAAAATAGAATCTTAACCTGATGAGTGGGGAAAGGTTTAGGATCTGATTCAATCGCTTCCAGTTTGGGACTTAGAAAACGTCGAGCATTTTCTTTATATTTGTTGCACAGTGTACATCCTCCAAGAATAAGTGCTAGAAATGGATGTCTTATCAGAAGTGTCTGACTGCACACATTTAACAGAGAGAATGCGATGTCATAAATTCCTCATCACAAGTCTGAATGTGTCAACATAAACCATACAAATTAAACATGTTCTGCAAACACAGTAGTAGTCTATCTTCTGCAGCTCTGTAATTTATGGTACCATTTTGTGTATAGAAGTAACAGGTAAGTACATCTGGCACTGACATTGTATGTCTAGAGGAACATTTTTCTTTGTCTAATGGTGCTGTTTCATTCAAATGTGCAAGTTATGTACAGTCAAAAGAAATATAAAGATTAAGTAATAAATGGGTATGGAATTTATAAGGTGGTTGTAAGCCATTGTATGCATTACATTCTTTATTGTCACAGTTCTTATTCCTGCTTTGTCTTTACATATGGGAGTATGAGGACATTATGCTAAAGGTACAAGATACTGAAGTATAAACAAAGTTTTGTGTTTAAATGGTGGATAATTTACATCTGTTTTATGTAAGTTCATGAGTCTAGTGTTAAGTTTTGGTTGTTTTTTGACATGAATGGTACCCATTCCTTTAATCTGAAAGTATAAATAGATCCAGCCTCTGACAATACTGTGTATATTTTTTAATCCAGAGATTGTACACCCTTGGCAGTGAATTTTCATCCTCTGAATTTAGTGTGTAAATGTAGAATGTGGTCAAGTGTCACTGCTCATACAACTTCACACTACATTCTTAAATTATAATTCCTTCTTCCTAGAAGTGTTTTTCATGGTGTTAATGTGCAGTGGTTATGTGAATTTTCTGAATTCTCTCCTGTTTTTTGGGAATTGTGTGTGCAGGTGTTATTTCACTGGACAGTGTGGACAAACAGAATGTTACATTGGATGTAATGCCTCTGATTGGTGGTTTTCTTCCATTACCCTTAGTACGGCTTTCTAAATATATACCTGCAGATCAGAAAACTTCCTCAAGAGGTGCGTGCAATTTATTTCTATATTTTTATTCTATGTATGCATAGAAACAATTAATATTTAATTTATATTTGAATAGAATGGTGATTTTCAAATGTGGTCTGTGGAAACTTGGGTTTCTATGATGTATTTCTAGTGGTTCTGCATTTCATTAGGGTTCCAAATCTGTAAGCTATAAAATTATTTATCATAACACTGTTTCAGCTCGCAAGTAACTGTTCGCCATCTGTAAGTATGAATATGAAACTTTCAAATTTTTATGGGAGTAAAAATGTCTTCTGTATTTTGATGCTATGTACTCTTATAGGTGGTTACCTTGTTTTGAAGCAACAAATCCTGAAAACTGAGGCATTATGTTCCTCAGAAATTTAGGTAACCACCTACAAGTCCACATGATGTCACAGTCCAGAATACCACCATTGACATCTTCAATGCAGTGATATCATATATCATTAAAAATCATAGTTTGTGGGAAACATAAACTGGTATAAATGATCTAAAATCCCATTATTTGGCACTCAGTATGAACTTTTGAACACACAGTATGTTTAAGGCAGTTTATAACCATGCTAACTAAATATTTGTACTCACGTGAAAGGGTCAATGCTGCCTTATATTATACAGTTGCACGGTTATGGAGAGACAACCACAGTATGTTTTATATGTGCTCCTTTATTCTCAAGAACTGGATTCCATGTTTCATGTTCATCCCTTTTCATTATTTGTTTTGGAGATGGCTGTCTTCCTGGTTTAGCACCATGTAGTCTGGTAGATGGTTACTGTTGTTTCAGAGGTACTTCCTGCCTCCATCATCAGGGAAATGACTCAGCCATTTTCATACTTGTTACTGTGAAAACCTCAAATCCTACTTTGTATTTGTTCTATTTGCATATTTTCTTTCTCTTCATATTCTTTTTTAGTTTGTAAAGATGATGATATCCTGTACGCTTTGCACTGTCTTCACCAGTAGTGTTTTCATTTTGTAAGATTTCCATATGATATACGTGTTCTGTTCTGGAGTTTCTAAAAGTGTCAAGTCATAATTAACATTAATCAAACAGTCTGTTGTTCTTTCCAGTAGCTTCAGAGTAACACAGGTTGGATCTTCTTCAGAATCTTTTGAGTATTAAACAGAGTCAGTGAACATGGAGTCCAGAAAGGCAGTCAGTCTACAGATATCTTTATTATTAATTCACAAAGATGGAAACATAATTTTCATTGTATTGTTTGTTGAACATTTAAATAAATTATACAGATAGGTGAGGAAAAATAGACAAATTTTGTTCTGATGGACATAAAGATGTAGTACAGTGGAACCTCAATATACCGCGGCTGTGATCATGTCCCCCGAAATGATTACATATAACGTGGGTGCTGAAGCTGTCTCCCGTAGCCTGTGTTATATCGAGGTTCCACTGTATTTGTGTTCGTCAGAAAATTAAGATCCGTTTTGCTGCTTTTTGAATTTTGTGTATTCAAATGTGTCTTTTATGTTCTCAGTCATGTGGTGGATTTAATGGGAAAGTATTCTGCAGAAAAAGAGCATGTACAGAACTTCATGGCAATTCTGTCTTAACGTAATGAAGTTCTCACTGTTTTACTGCTGTAAAATCATATTTGGTGAACAGTTTCTGTCCTATTTATTTATCATTTACTGGATGATGCTGTCATTAACTCAGATTATATAGTATTTAATAACAGGTTGATTAATAATAAATTGGAAGGGGTGTGAAAGGAAATGGTCATGGCCTTATTTAATGTGCTATTCCAAAATTTGCCTTGATTAGAATAACAAGTCTGTGGACCACACTTAGAACCTTCTGTATACAAAGCAGGAGTGTTGATCACTCACCCATGATATTTGGTCAAGTGCTTCCTTGATAGCCACATTCATACCTGGTAAAAGTTTAATGGGTGAAGTTTGAACAAGAATTTTAAGATCTCATAGTTGAGTCAAATGGGTGCAGAGCATGATTACAGTGGCAGAAAATAAGAACAGTTATTGCCAACATAACTGTCTTACTTTTCTAGGTGTTTATACATTTCAGCCACTAGTATGTGTTTTGTTGACACATTGCTGTTATTGTATTTCACATATAGCTTGAAACTGCATAATTTGTCTAATCATCATCATTTAAGTATCACGGATTTTGGGCCTTGTGACCCATTCTGGCCTCAATCATCTAGGAATCATTTTAAAGGGCGCCCTTTGTTTCTTCTTCTTATTGGTTTCTGTTTCAAAATTAGATGTGGTAATCTGTCCTTGTCCATTCTTCATACATGTTAGATCCAATTCCTTCTGTACCAGTGAATTTTTTTCTAATTTATCTAATAGATTTTTTTTAAATTTGTAAAATCTTACAAAATGTTATCAGCTTCCTTTGTCCAGTTCTAGCTATTAACATCTATTTTATAGGAAAAGGAAATTTAAATACCATACCAAGACTCATATCATGAGATGTGGAGAATACACATTGTTTCCCAAATTTTTACAGATTGGTTTAAAAAATACTTATCTTCAAGTAAGTAAATTTTTTATTGCATATTATTCGAAACACATTCCATCTACAGCAATTCATTTATTACAACGATCATAGAACTTTTCAAAGCATTGCTGAGAGTCCATAGGGATAGCCTCCAGGAAGTCGGTCGCAGATTTTTTAATGTCTTCAGTGTCATCAAAACATGTCCGTTTCTTTTTCAATTTTAGTGACAAATCATGCAAGTAAGGGGGGTGATTAAGAACCACGACACCTGTGGATGCCAAACACTGGTGAGCAGCAATGGCTCTGTGAGCCGGGGCAATCATGGGTACTATTTTTAAAGAAATATTTTCTGGTTTTTAGACCATTTAAAGCACATAAAAATAAATGTTTTCCATATTTTTAACACCTAAAATTATGCTCCCTAATCATAATCAACCTGACATCTTATTCAGCCTAATTCCTGCAGTTAATAAGTTGCTAATTAACTGACTGATACAGTGTCATTACATAATCCAAGAAAGAGTATATTATATGGCCCATTTGTTGCAGATCCAAATCGCAAACCTGAATTGAGTTCCCACACTACATCGCACCCACGTTTAGAACCGTTCAGCCCTGGTCAGGTTTACAACAGCAGCAAGGCCCAGCAAGTACATGTTCTACCATCTGCAACAGCCTCTTCAGCTACTGATGCTTCACTGGCATGACAGAAAACTTCTAGGAATTACTGAGCAAAGGGACCAAGAAAACCAGAGTTGCTCAATCTTTTCTCTCAGTGTGTGATTCCTGTCACATTTGTCATTATTTGGATCTTCTTTGAACATACGTGTAATATACAAGGACCCAAGTGTAAATTGTGTATTTCTTAGCTTTAAAAAGTATCATTTGCCACCGAATTTTATATATTAAACATGGATATTAGTCAATAATAAGAGAATAATTATAAGGCATGAATATGAGCTGTACAAAAATGTCAAAATATTGCACTGATGTATCTCCTCCATCTACGACTTCAGATTATTTGGTGTTTTCTCAATATGAATGCCTGAACTGTTGGAACACACTGTTGATAGAGTTTGTATATTTCCTGTTTCAAGATTCCATGTTAAGTAAATGACACTAAGTTTAAATTTGGACAGAAATGTCAGGGACTTCAATTTTTCTACTCCCATGTCAGCATGTTAAACTTGTGCCAATTTCCACTGGAATGTGTTTTGCAAGGTAGATGGTAATAATGCAACAATGATATATTGCGAAGTAGGCAAGTTGCGCTGCATTCTAGAGATTTGTTTTACTGTTTTGCGAGTCGCAGGGTAAAATGTATATAATTTAATATCACATTAAAGGAAAGAATAAGTAGGTCACAGGATACATTGTTGTGAGAACAAGAATGGCTCACATTTTTACCACTGCTACCATAATTATGCTCTTGAAAGCATAATTTTGGGGGATTACTATGAGATTAAATGTTATTGTTATATAAGTGAATATTAACTGTATGCTCCATTTCAGTAAGGTTACAATATGTGTGGCTGTCAGAGGAACAAGAAGAATTCTGTCGTGGTCACAGATTATAATTTTGTAACATTGTGTGTTAGTTTTATAATCAAAAATTATATTAGAATGTAAGAAAAGATTGAATACACACACACATAAATTTCTAAATAAATGTATTGATGCATTGTAGGGAATAGGACCTGATCAGTTGACCCACTTAAAGTGTAAATGTCTTAGGAGGAGGAAGAAGAGGAACAAACACATGGTCAAATGCAGTTGGGTTCGTTGAATCTTTTTCATTCATTGTTGTATATTTATTGTAATTATTTAGTTGTGTTTCTTGCATGATACAGCAGATTGCATTAGCAAAGTTAAGAAAGGAACATTGCTATCCGTGTTTCTGGGAAAACTGCGGTATGGAAAAGAAATCCTATGGTAATTTTACTGGGAAGATTCAGAAATTAGAATCAAAGCCATATATAGTTATTGCATCCATCAGTCTGAAGAAAGGTTTTATGAAATCTTTGTGGTAATTACAATTTTATTCCACTTACATGCACAAGATAATTTATTTTTGACATCTTTTATAATAAGTGACACAATAATACAAATTCATTTCATAAGTAAAAGTAATTTTTTATTTTATTTTGACCTTTAGTTGTAACACCACTTCATATAAGTGGCTACCAGCATTTTGAAGAAGAAAAAGGCATGGAGTAAGAATTCTAGGGACATGCACATTTTCACTGCTTCCAGACATTGTTAAGCCTTCCTTTGTTAGTGAATAGACAGAACAATGAATCATACTATTAAAATGATAACAGTTAAGTATGATTCATATGAAAACTGTAAATGTTGGAAAAAACTGTTTTAAGTGCACTTAATATACTGTATTATAGTTCACATCATGTTCTGCACACTTCATTGAATAAGTATGTACCTCAACATACAAATTGTCTTTGGTCTCTCTCTGGTTTTCTGATGTCGCTTATCAGAACTAAATGTAATTGGTGGAAAGGGTGTGACATCATGGCATGCATTTTCATGCTGCAAGCATGTCCCTGGCTTAATTTCTCATCTTCAAAAATCACTCCCTTCTGGTGCTAGAATACAGCAAACAGTATTTTACCAGCAGTTTCTTTAGAGTGGAATTTCATCAGTCAAGGTGAATTGGTATGGCACTTCTAATTCTGTTCTTGTTTCCTGGTATGATGATGTACTCATGATTCATAAAGATGTATTCAAGAATAACAGAGCTTGTGAAGCTAAACTCATGCTGAATTTTATTGTTTCTCCACCTCTTCATTGGTAGTGTTACTACTTCACCATCGATATAAAAGTCTTCCATTGCTGTGATAATCATTTGCATCACAGTTTAAGATGCTTATCCAGGTTATAGAGGATTTTCAACATCACTGACTTCACTTATAATATCTGACCAAACCAAAATGAGCAATGCTTTTATTTACTTCCTGTCCCAGATCAGAGTTCTTCTTGAAGATAAAATATGAACCAGCAATAGTTATCTTAAAACCTTGCATACCATGCAGTGTTTTGATATATGAAATCATTAATGTGTAAACCGTTTTGTTTGTATATATGATTTCATACAGCAATAGTTAGTAAAATTATTGACACTTACATGCAATTAAAATAACATAGTTGAATGAAAGTTGTCATTAATGCATATCTTCTGCTTAATATTTCCTCCTAAATTTACCCCTGCAATGAACGAAGTTTTATTAAGTAGGATTTCAGGTTCTTACAGTGGCAAGTACAGAGATGGCTGTCATCTGACTTCTAGGACTGTGTAGTGTGGTATAAGTTCACCAATGTTTCAGAGGTCCATGCTCCTTCCATCATTGTTGCCCTGATAATGGAGGCAGCAAGGATCTCTGTAACATTGGTAAATATCTACCAGACTGCATGGTATTACAACCCAGAAGATAGTTAGCTATCTTTGATGTCATTATTATTTAACTTTTATCATGCAGGAAAAGGGGATGTAAATTACCATACTATGGAGCTGTCGGCTAGACTCCAGGGTTTAACAATTCAGCAGCATGCTAGTGCGACTCACGACACTAAAGTGTGACGTTAAAGTCTGAAGATGTTTGTTTGTTTGTGTGTGTGATGTAATTAGCAATAAGACATTATTTAAGAGTACTTCATGAAAGTATGTTCTATTTTCTTTGCTTAATTTCTCTAAATTTTCTTTCGTAATTCCTATCCATATCTTTATACTCAGTACTTTTTTTGTAGGAATTGAGGTTTTTGTGGCAGTGTGCTCATCGATGGTGGTCTGGGTTGCTTCACTGTGTCATCTTTTGGATGTATACCATTGTTCAGAAGACTACACGGTGCAGAAACTGTGAAGACTACCATCTTTTCATGTAAATTGAAATAGCTTATTTATTTTTGTTAAATTCATTGTTATTGATTATTTGTGCCACTGTCATTTTCTTTGGCAGTAAGATGTTTGATACCTTTTCAAAAAAATGTTCTTTGAATTTGGTGCTAGGATCAAACATTTGTAATTGATGTAATATGAATGTATTTTTAAGTGATGTTACCTAACAAAAATAGAGTTTATTTAAGGCTGTTATGAGAGACACGTATGACTAATTTGTAAAGTAATAAATCTATCAGTGGAGGAGGAAAATGACATGTCAAAGATGTGTGATCATGTCAGTAGCACTGCGGTGCATGGCATGGTAATGCATACAGCCTAGGTACATATAGACCACAGGTTAAGTACACAGCCAATACACAATCACCATTCAGAAGCGATGTCTGTCATCTTGTCAGCTGAAGTTTTACATAAAAAAATGCATAACTCACCTGCACATTTGATTGATCTGAAACCCTCAAAATGCCTGTAGATAGCATTTTCTCTTGCAATACAATGTTTATGTTTCTCAAAGCTTTTAATATAATTAACACATTTAAAAATATTGTTCTCTGCTTTTAATATTTGTCCATTTGTATGCTATAGAAAGCCAGCTTTAACTACTAGTAGCAACATATGCATTATGCTGTGGTAAAACAGGAACAGATTAGAAAAGTCAAACTCTGCATCAAGCAGGAAAGTTTCAAAGGTGTTTTTCCAGTGGGTCTGATTTCAAATAGCTTATATGGCCACTGACAGATGGCAGCATGATTGGCTCAATTTATGTGATGGGCATACAGTTTATCTGGCCACTAATAATGGCAAAACACAGTTAATATGGTTACTGATAGATGGCAATATGATCTTTCAGTTGAAAGATGTGACAGAATATGCCCCCTAGCGGGACAAGAGAGCAGAGTTGGAAATAGTTTTGTGGGCACGCCATATGAGCTGTAGTACAAGTAGGGGCAATATTGTCACTGTACTTGAACATTACTGTGTGTGCTCTCTGACTGCTGTGAAATAATTAACTTGATCACTGTGAACAGGATATGTAATGTGTATTCTACACAAATTAATGACAATATATTAGTAATTCTCTAAGTGTTTGTGACAATAGTTTATTCACAACATGAATATTATGTTGGATCATGACAATGAATTACCTGAAGACAGGAGTAGAGCCAACTTCTGAAACGTAATGTATGTCAAATATACCTCAGACAGCAGACAATGTTCCACATAATATTCTTATAATATATTGGTACCGTTAGTTGGAATAACAAATGTAAATTTTTCATAGAGTTGTTCTGTAACCTATGTAATGTAGTACTTGCTTTCTTTACATTCTTATTGCAAGTTTTAATGTTGTCTATAAGAAGATTTTAGTGCTTAGAAGGATCTGATGTTTTGACAGGAGTGAGTCTGAAGATGGCAGTCTTCTGGGTTGTGCCATGCAGTCTGGTAGAAGTTTACCAATGTTTCATAGGCCCTTGCTGCCTCCATCATCAGGGTGATGAGAGGCAGCAAGTACCTATAAAACATTGGTAATCTTCCACCAGACTACGTGGTGCAACAACCCAGAAGACTGCCATCTGTTTTAGTGTTTGCTACAAGAGCTCAGTGTCTGCAGGAAGGCATGTGGCTGGAAGTACTGAACACATTGTGGGCTTGGAATGACATTGTACTAACTGACCATTCATACATTTTGAGAAAAATGACTGTAAATTTTTATAACTTGTATGGTAACTGACTTTCTTTTCAACTTGGCATTGTTATTTGAGGTATAACAGGGATTTTACTATAAAATTACCCAACCAGAAATTGCACTTCATGCCTGTAATTGATGCTCACATGCACCCTGACAGTAGGGTTTTGAACTCTGTTCCTTTTGGGTAAAATAGCATATATCATGCTGTGCAGTTACAGTTTGGATGTATTGTAGTAAACACAGCTGATTTAACCACTGGGCAAACTAGGCGGTCACCTAGTGTGGCAAAATTTTGAGGGGGGGGGGCCGAATAAATAAATAAGAAGGGACATATCATAAAATAGTATGTTAATAAGCATCTAAAAGTAGAGAGATGAAACAGGAAAGATTAGATGTGTGCTTGCATTAACAGCTTTGTACTGTGCTGCCAATAGTACTTGGTATTGTATACAAGTGGTTGATGTGTGCATAGTGAAGTCAACAATGTGACCCAACAAACATGTCACCTCTTGAATTTCTTCTTTAGTCATTATTATCAGTTGCATGATGGATTTTAGGGTGATAGGTTCTATTTCTCTCTTGTTTAAGTAGTTTGCTGTTTTCTTTGTACTTGGAATGCTGTGAAAGTGTATAGTTATTCTTTTGTTGAACCTTTCACTCGACTACAGTACATATTGCTGGTACAGTTTTAACTTTGTCAGTATTGTGCTTGAAACTGAGTTTAACAGTGTTAACAGAAATTGGAACGGTGTGCTTTCGTTCATAATCAACCAGGAATGGTTGAAACTTTATTGAGATTGCTGCGAAAATTAGAAAGAGGATGGGCCAAGTCCAAGATAAAAGCAAAACAGCTGTGTCTTGTGACTGACTTTCTTACAAGAAATAAGTGACATCATATGTTGAGCTAATACATCGTAAGCCAGGGCTGAAAGACTTTATGCTGATACACTACCTGGTACTGGGGCAATGCCGCACCATAAACTGCTATTACCCCAGACGTAATTAACCTAACATATTTACTCCCGCCTGAAACCAGAATGTGAAGGCTGCCGATTCAGTAGACACATATTTATACTTTCAAATGTTTTCATTTATTTTCAGTTATAAAAACACGAGTTACACTTTCTGTGCAATATGTTAACTTCAAAACTTTGAAGAGACGTGCCTACAATGTGATTTTTCTTCATCACAAAGGAAGACCGGCATCGTACAACGCCATAACAGCTGGAGACTGTTTACATGCCGTCACCAGAGATATTAGTGTGAACAGATCACGTTTAATTCAAATTATTTGAAAGATAATTTGGGTGGTGGCATTACTATAGGTGGTGCGATTCCCCCCCACTTCCACTAAATCGTTTATAGTTTTCGCTACATTGTTCCCAATTTTGAGGGTTTGATATGTGCGTATACGTTTGAATTAATTTTCGACATTGGTACATACATTTAGTACGTTGCCAGTTCTTACGTGTACTTTGAGTAGTGTTATAACCATTAAGAGGAAACCAATGCTACATCTTGCACCACTGTATGTTTCCTCATCTTCTCGCCCCAGCCACATATTCCGTTACTTCCTACCAAGCTCCAGCCGCCATTTCGGCAGAAAACAGTAGTGGTTTCGTTCAAGATTTTGTGCGTTAGCATCTTTACCACAGTGCACAGTTCTTTAATGTAACTATGGAATTAGAATTTATTATTGTATAGTGTTCAGTGAAGGATATCTGCGAATTAATTTTAATTTGTTTGATTAACTGTTACATAAGTTCTGGTTACTGTGTCATTTGAGTGTCAATTTTTTCCCTCCAATTTATTTATTTAGTTTAATTCTTCGTTTACGTAATATAAGTTCTGTTTATTGGTGCAAAATGAAAATTTACTTTTTTAAATAGAATTTGGAACCAATTTTAGAGTGTTAGAAAATAATAGTTTCAGTTTAATTGTAATTGTGTTACAACTTTTCCATTTGCTAATAAATGTGTGAACAGGTTTAATTTAAATGTTAATATAATTTATGACACGTGTGAAGTGTTGGCATACACCCATGTTTGAATAAACGGAATTATTTTATTTAATTAAGAAAATGGTGGTGATGTATTTCTTATATTAAGTGGAATAAGAATTTAGTTCATAATGGATGAGAATAACTATAGTGAACTGTCAAGCCTTTTCTCATTAAATGAGTGGAATGACATGTCAGAATATGATAAAAAACGTAATTACAATCTCCTAGAAAACTACAAGGTTTTTCAACCATTTGGTAAGTTTTTAAACTAGGGAAAATTTAGTATACATACTTCAGAGTTACTCAGATACCAATATTAAGTGGATCGTGTTTTGTGGAAACCCTATAATTAATTATCAACTGTTTATATTAAAAAAGTAATATTTAGTTTACTTAGGAGTGATTGAAGAAATACAGGCCTACTTTTGGACATTTACTCTGTTAAATTAAACCTTTCTCACTATGGCATCATTTAACATTACCATTTATACAGGTTTTGAATGTGTTACATATAGGGGCACAAAATTTGGTAATGTGGTGAGTATTCTCCTGTTTTGCACTGTGTACATCCCCAGAATACTGACATTTTTAATGTGGTAGCAGAATGTATTCTACATCTTATAATTTGGTACATATCTTTTCTCTACCAATTAATTTCTGAGTCCAAAGAAGGCTTTATCACACACTTCCATTTCTTGGACAATGCTCTTCTAAATGTAAGTTTTGTTTCCTTGTTAATCATTGGTTAGAATAGTTATATGGGGAAAGCTGGAAAGACACAGTTATTGTACAGTCTCTTAAATAAATAACAGTCAGAAATGACGAAAAATGACTGAAACATGACTGCTGCCAATAATAATGATGGAGCTATGATTTAAACTTGTAATACTTATATATGTTCCTTATGTTTGTCTAAAGAAGCCAGCTGAATTTATAGACTGATATTTGAATAATTTTATTATTATTTTAACATTGCAGTACAAATTTTATACAAACCTTGTTGCATTTATGACTCCATCCCAACTTGCACATTGTTGGCTACAATAATTAATTAGTTACTGGCGCTGAACAAAATAGTAAATACTGATTTTGCACAGTGGCCGTTTTTGTTTGTTTTATATTTTGTACAAAAACAAGCTTCATAGGTTTTATATTTTGTATAAAACATATTATCATGTAAAATTTCAGGAGAGTACATTCAAAGATGTTGGTACTAATCCAACTTCAGAAGTTCAGAAGTACATGTAGAATGATTTTAATGATAATTGGTCATTTGTCTTAATAGTTACTAGTGAAACACAAACATAAGCGAAAATGTACTAGCAGGCCCACGATAGAGAGATTAATAAAAAAAATTCGTAGTACGGGATCAGTTTTGGATAAAAAGAAGAACAGGAAACGGAGTGTATTGACGGAAGAGAAATTGGATGAAATTGGGGCTTTCTTAGAAAAAAGTCCAAGGAAATCTTTGGCACGTTTAGCTGCACAATCTGGCGTGTCATTGGGATCTGCTCACACAGCAACGAGACTTCTGAAATTGCGATCATGTAAGACCACTGTTGTTCAGAGACTCACAAATCCTGACACTGGTGCTTGCCTGCAAGCACAAGGAAGTCACTTTGAACATCTTTTGTGATTTAAGGTAAGAACAATTAATGTAATAACATGTATTAGTATCGAGAAATATTCGTAGTTCGCTGTTACTAGCGGCACTGAAACTGATTCGCCTGTGACTCACGGGAATAACACGCTATCTCTATCCCACACCAACAGTGCACTCGGCCGAGCACGCAATGCAAGCAAGGCCGTTACAGCATAAATTGTAGACCCGGTATTATACTTGTGTCAAGGCTGTTATACTTTTAGCCGTACTAATGGGTTGTAAAGGGAAGGACACATCTTTACATGGTCCACTGCAATGCTCTAGTGAATAATTTATAGTGACATAATTATTGCTGTGTAACAATAAACATGCTATTATGGTACAAAATTTAGGTTAGGTTAGTTTTAGGTTGAAACTTTTTAGTTTTGTTTTTTAATATAATTTGATGTTTTGTATGGGTGCAAAACTCACTCTGAGGGAGGAACACAGATTGCAGGTGTTTGAGAATAGGGTGTTGAGGAGGATATTTGGGCCTAAGAGAGAAGACGATGGGGTGTGGAGAAAACTGCATAATGATGAGCTTAAAAATCTGTACTCCTCCCCCAGTATTGTCAGGGTGATTAGGTCGAGAAGAATGAGATGGGTGGGGCATGTAATGTGCATGGATGGGACAAGAGATGTGCACCAGGTACTGGTGTGGAAACCTGTGGGGAAGAGACCGCTGGGGAGACCTAGACGGAGATGGGAGGATAATCTCAGGCGGGATCTATGGGAGATAGGAGTCGAAGGAGACTGGATTTTGTTGGCCCAGGACAGGGTCCGGTGGAAGGCTTTGGTTAATTCGGTGATGAACCTTTGGGTTCGGTAAGCCATCTAGTTATTTAGGTAGTTAATATAATTTGATAGTTCCATACAATAGCTGTAGTTGAACCAACTTTAAAGCACTCAGGCAAGCAACCAATCATATTAAAATATTAGGGGATGGAAGAATTTTTCGTGACATTAATTAGCCTAGAAAATGTTTATATTGTTCTGGACCCAAATCATAGTGAGGTAATAAGCTTTGAAATGAGTATCATTAACATTCCATGTTTGTCATCCTATACAAAGATGTGATTTGACATACCACTGCTGAGTGCTGCATCTCTGAAATCTGGAACAGATTACAGCCATTTGATGTTAGTTGTGCAGCACATACAGGTGGCATTTGGTCATAAAAGTGCAGCAAATTATTTTTGTTGGGTATGGTGACAGTTCTAAAAACCTGTGAAAAACATCCTTCTTACCATTATGTGTACAGTTTTGAAGAAATTTCTAATTTCAAATGGTGAAAAACTTTTATGAAGTTAGGATGAGAGAAGCAGAAAGGAAAAGCGACTGTCAAAATGTTGTAATTAATTAGAGCAATTGCAAACATGAGTCCAAGCAATGGAGATATGTAGAAGGTCCCTTAGAAGGATTATAAAGTGAGAAGAACATAAGAAAAAAGTAAATTCATTTGGACTCCTATAAATAAGCATAATGTCCCAAAGATGAAGATAAACAACAAAAATCTAGATAAAAAAATGAGCATATCTACTGAGCCCCCCCGAGGAGGGAAATTGCCATATTTCGTTACTGAGGCCACGATCGTCCCAGGCCGGGAGGTGGTACGGCTTGGGGAGGGTAAAACGGTGAAAGTTAAAAGAAAACCAAATGAAACTGCTTCGAATAATCGAAGTGTATTATTTTATGAAAAATATAAAATAAACAGAATCAAGACAACTTTCAAGGCTCAAACTCCGGCTGGGTATCCGACTCCAGATGCCTCAACCTCCCACAAACCCTGACTTGCCTTCAGACTTTCTCCTCGAGTCGTTCTCTCCGGCGGACACACACAGACTGCCCTTCTGCCCTGCTGTCTCATCAGGGTCTCGATGCCGCCGACTCCAAAGACCTTGGAGAGGGGAGATAAGCCACTTCGAGCCATGAGGCATGGCTCTTCCTCCCCCCCTAAAACTGCTCCCTGGGCCGGGGTTGTCGTAGTAAACGTGCCGGTAGCTTGGATCGCCGGTGACTTCAGGTCTGCCCCAAAGCAGCTCCCATTCTTTATGCGCGATCCCATCACAACTCCACGGGACTTTTCTGGCTGTTGAGTTTCCTCTCTGGCCCGGTCCAGCCCTAGTTAACCAACCTGAGCCCCCCGGGCTCCCCCCGGGTGTCCATATTGATACCGAGCTTTAGCGCGGGCGTACAGTCAAAGTGGCATACAGCAAACCAGATCTCCAAACTACAAGTCATTACCGGCACGTCGGAGCCCTAGCCCTGGCTTTCAGCTTCGTAGTGGGCAGTTTCCTTATGACAGCAGGGCGCCGAAAGTGCATGTACACAGAAACGCCGAGAGTCACGACCGAGAATACCCCAAAAAGAAATTACAAATCAATGTGCTTGTGGTACAACACCCAACCGGAACGCAAGCCTCAATTGGTGTTACAATGGAACATACAGAATGGTATTCTGCATAAACAAGAAACAAGAATGTAACTTCACAAAAACAATGTG
>NW_019060230.1:6291-42506 GCF_000696155.1 Zootermopsis nevadensis
AAGTATCCTTTGTGTCATTGCGTATAAATCATTTGTGAAGATATTTTATCTCTTCACCTAAATAAATAAATAGCGTTTTATTCGAGGTGTTTATGGTACCTGAGAAAGAACACTAATGTTTACAGGTTTGCATCTTCAAATCATCTGTTTTTTTTATGATCTTTGTTGAAACTGACGGTTCCGATAATGGGGAAAGGTAGTGTGGTTTGTTTTAGCAGCTGAAGTTATGTCAGAGACTCGCCCCATCACACTGTAAACGTATCGAAAATAGTCATTCTTTCTAACTTTAACTATTTGTAAATAGATATATTAAAAATGTTGTCAACATTTTGTGATACTTCTGCGATTCACTGTATATTGTCAAGTGTTTTATTGTGCGTTGACCGTTAACTTTTCACTATTTATTCCTACAAATGAAATCATAAATTGCGTCTTGACAGTCCGTCTTTCGTGGTCTCCAGTTATCACAGCTTTTGTCTGTTTTAACTCTGGCACGTCTGAATCTTTACAGTTTCAAAACATTTTATTGGACTCCTTAGACGAGTTATCGCGATCACCCTGCTGATGGAGGCAGTAAGCACCTCTGAAACGTCTGCGTTAAACGTCTACCAGACTACACGGCGCAATAACACATAAGAAATTCTTATTCATACTATCAGCCGTGAGAACGTCAAATCTCACTTTGACTTAATTTATTCAGGATATTTTCATTACAATTTGCAGAGAAAAGCAATTGAAATTTCAAAGACGTGTTAGAAAATTGAAATCGAGAAGACACGTTTGTTCCTAACAGATGAATGTGAGATTTTTTCTACAAACTATTCCAACTCTTAGATTAATAGCAGTTTGATTCTTACGAGTTTCGGCATAGGAATGTGCACCGACATTATGTTTTACGCCACGTCTGTCCGTCAGTACTGTTATATGACTAAAATGAAATTCTCCTGTGTATTTTTTAAACTTCAAAACAATTTGTTCAGCTGTGAAGATATTCAGCTTTCTTAACTTGCGCAAAATTACGTTTTTAATTACATCTGTCCATCACATTTACTATCATATGAAGACTAACGTTCCCATCTTCCTTCCTCAAATCTAAAACCACGTCACATTGTGTTAAAAGTCTGCATACGCAACACACAGCAAACATTTCCAAGCAAATTAATCTTTTAGCCACTTCAGCTTAGAAAGTCTTGCAAGTGTATGGAGGCGAGTCCATCTGTTTGTAACATTGGTATTATATCCCTTAAAAATGTAATATGACGATAGGGAAGTCTAAGATTCTGAAATCTGTTTCCTTCTTTAATGTTTAGTTAGTACTTTGATATACACGGCGTTCTGTTTCTATACGGTCTGAAAGAGGACTGTCACCCAGATATTACTCACAGCCTCGTTAATCACGATTAACAACGAATTATTTAACAAGAATCAACAGGCGATGCTTTATATCATCATTCACACCGGACCTGTAGCGATATTGCTATTCAAATTATGGCTCAGCGACTGGCGATGCGTGTCGAAAGCAGTTTTATTGCAGTGTCGCGGAGCGATACGTACCTGTCGCTACGGTGTTTGTAGTGACTTATTGCGTCGTCCGAAGAGCCGTCTTGCGTGCAGCGCATCATAGCAGATAGTAGTGAGACAAAGGAACAACGAAATATTAAGTTGCTGAAAATGGTAGAAAATGCTGTGTGCAGTGATCATTTAATTCTCCAACATTTTCGCGGACTGGCAATTGAGTGTAAATATACATTCAGTGCGATATCGCATATGACTTGTGTTGCCTGTTGCTTTTTACTTCTGAGTGAATCCTGATGTAAACTCAAATTCTTCAGCTTTTAGACAAAGGTATCGTGCACGTGTAAGACAGAACGTTGGTGTGGTGGGTAGCAGTTATACCCAGCTTCGGCATTTATTCTGGGTTTTACGGTATTCCTCATTTCGATAGGCCAAGACACCTTCCCTTCGTTCCTCATAAATCTGAGACATTACCTTTCGATAGGCCAAGACACCTTCCCTTCATATTCCTTCCAATTTGTTAATCACACTTATTTTTGTAATGTACGCTGAGCAGCCTACTAATTACATCAAAGAGCTCGGGTCCTGTAATGAATTAACAGTTTTAAAAATTTGAATCTACTTAAATGTATTAATATACCTATTATGTTACGCCACTAACAATTGTCTTCTTCGTATTTTGGCATTGCGTAATAATATTTGTGTGGTGATGTACTGTACAGTATAGGTCGTTTTTCATTCTGTATAAACATTATGTATGATGTTACTACAGTGTCCATACCTCACTTTTAATTTAATGTATATTATTTTGATATTCGAGTTTGCGAAGTTCCCAAACTGAAGTATCGTTCAATGTGATCGAGATACTAATAAAAAATTATTTTCTGAGACATTTTCATCTTTTACCTGATAACATTGTAGTGGGCTCCTTTGCTGACGTTTTGGAGATATTTGCCACCGTCTGTAGGATCAAGATGTCAAAAATTCTTGTTCCCATATTTACAATTCTGTGCCATGGGGCTTCGTTGTCAGACCTTTCAATCAGGACATAAAATGTGAGCTGTTTTTCCCCCCGAAACGTCTTAAAATCAGCCCATCACAACATTATGTTATCATGTATAAGATGTTTACAAGTCTTTAGCTCTTTTACACTGGGTGTTTATAAACTTTTATAGTATTTTTGAAGCTCAGTTTCATTGAATCTACCGCTCGTACAGACATAAGATAGGGGACATAGAAGAACAGTTGAAACATTTTTTTGTGTTATTTAATTTTTTGGTAATGAAAACCGACCTTAATATGCGTTCTGTAGATGTGTGTGAATAAACTGCCTGCTTTCCTTTAGCACAAAACACAATACATTTTATCTCTGTTATATCTTTCTGTGCTTGTTTGTCTTAGTCATCACTTATCTTTATTCATAGAAATTGTTATTTTTATTATTAACACATTTTCGTATTAGTGTGTTTGCTATGGTAGAAGTTTTTTCTTGTTAGTAATATTTTATATTTTATGTTATCTTATAGGGGCTTCGGATTTATCACCTTCGCCGATCCGGCTAGCGTAGATAAGGTTTTAGCTCAAGGGTCACACGAGCTAGACGGTAAAAAGGTACCGTAGACATTTTTTAATTCCATAGTCCTGTAAAATAAATTTCAAAATGAGTCCAAGAACACATGTATTATTAATTTGAAAACAGCTTCATTTATAACTCGTGATTAAAGCACTATAATTTAATAAATTAAAATGAAAGATTATAATATGTTTTGTTAAAACCATTTTTAAAAATACGGTTTCGAAGACGGATATCGGCAATGCCCATGCAAGAGGTAAGTCACAGAAGACTAGATTGTTGCCAGTCGGCGAATGGACTTTGCTTCATTTGCGAAGCATCTACTCTGGCTTCGTGTCTCACCCCTCCGCCGCCCCAAGTTAACATCATAATCCTCTTGAAATTTTAAGCTCCATAAGAATAAACACACGCTCGTATATACTTGTTTTCTCAAAAGCAAGGAAATGATTTAATTAGTTTTGCTTACTGTTCTGTACTTTATTAGTATTTTACATTTTTATCTTTATTTTTAATACACTCTCTTCTCCAAATCTATGAAAAATGCTGTCACGTAGCCATGAATCCTGGATTATAAACTGTGCATTTATAGTCTTTATGTAATACACACCCCTGCAATCCTCTCGAAGCATATCATTCGCTTATTGGCTAATCTAGACACATAAAGACTGTAGTATATATATATATATGTATGTTACCGGAAATAGCCGAGATTCGTTTAAAGTAGTTTTTCCTAGACAAAATTAGAAATTCCTTTCACTGTTGGATTGTTAGGTTAGGTTAATTTCCCACGTAAAGACGGACGTGGTACCGGATTTTAGGATTTTGACTGTTTCTTTCTATTCATAAGTAGTCTATTTGCTTTCGGCCTACGAAATTTTAGGAAATCCTAACAGCGTTAAGATTTCTAGATTTGCCTAGGATAAACCAGTTGATTCGGATTTTGGGTGTTTTCGGTAATATATGCACAGAATGTTCCAATTTTACTGAGACAAATGTATATCTGTAACGAAGATTTATGCAGAATTATGTTTCGTACCGATGTAGTGCAGCCAGAGAACAGCTTGAGTGTTATATTGAAGGAAGTTCAGAACCGATATTTAGTTAAAAAAACTTTTAGCACAATTAAAGTTTTCACTGGTAGGTTCCCAGATTATTCTCTGCTTTTTCAGTCATGTGTGTTCGTCTCACCAAATTGTAATCTCTGATATTTTGCGCTGAAGTTAGAATGATATTGAGCGTACGAGTGGATGACATTGAATAGTATTGTTTATCAAATTCTTTTAATATTTGTCAGCTTGGATACTGGAGAACTGAAGTGGTTATGGTGTGTTACAGTATTTTGGCCTTACGGTCCTCTGCTCTCATAGTAAGGGTTAAGGAGTCAGTTCAAAAGCGGGAGTGCAAAGAAACGGATTGTCGTTGTCGTACGTGATGTAAGGAAATTCCTTCGAATTCATTTCAGTTTCATGTAATACTTTTGATAAAATTAGTTTATATAGTTTCAGAAACAATAAGGAATAGCCGTCATCGGTACCGTTTCCAGGATTATATTTCAAGTTTTATTTTTAAAATATATATCGGCAAAAGTACATAAGATTCACAGATGTAATATGGTGGTAGCATGCCAAGTCTTCGTTCATAATAGAATTTGTCTGTTGTAAATAGAATTCATCAGACAAAACCTGTATTCGAAGCGATACGCTGTATGTTATGCTGAATTTATGAGTTCCCAGGCAGCCAGTCATGTGAAATGCATTTTGACATGCAGATTACCAAGATTCTTAAGAGGGAAGTTTTGCGGCGTCTTGTGTAGTTACTGAGAGGTGGAGATTTTTTCAACATTTTGGATAGTTGTCTTAGTAACGTTGGAACATTCACAATCCTGGTGACTTTGCTTCTTCCGTGAATAAGCCGGGCGATAAATGGTTTCCATGGTAAGGGTGAAGCCACCCTCATCTCTAGTATCTTTTTACAGATTAGACTAACTGAGTGTTTTCAGTTCTTATAGATTACTAACAAAATAGTTCATTCTAGTTCCATGATAATTTCTAAATTGTTCTTTTTTGTGCTGAGTCTATATTTCAATCTATATAGTTGTATACAAATTAATAATATGCATTCTTAGACTGATAAGCCAGTGTGTATTATATTAGAAGCCATTAGGATTAGAATAATTTACAATAACTAGTGTCTAAGTTAATCTTTACAGAGTATAGTTGTGGTTAGCCAGTAAAAGTGGACTGAAAATAGTGTTAATAACTTGCTTCTGTATTCAATGTCTTTTACGTCTTACTTAATTTACTTCTTTGTTAATGAGTATATAAGTGCTTAAGTAGAGGCATTTGCAGGGCAATCCCAGTAAGGTAGTAGTGCAGTGGCTTGTGGTGGTTTAACCCTTCCAATTTTATTCGATAACATTTTGAATGAACGAGGTTTACGGCGAGCCTAATATGCAATTGCGTGTGGGAGACTTGATATCTATTGTGAGTTCCCATCAGCTAGCGGGCAACAAAGGACCGGCTTGGTTACCCGCAACTCTGAGGATGAGAACAGAGATGGTTTTCGAAACGTTGGCAGAAGATATGGTTTGTTCACCATTCAGCCACCTGACGCGGCTTGTAGCTTCAGTCGCCGCGAAATCTTTACTTCATACGTCTATTGTTAATGTTATAGTGAAGAACAATAGTCAATGATATTTGAGGGTAATATTAAAGTGAATCTCAAGGAAGAAGTTTGATAGAGAGTGTATGCATTCTTTGTTTAATGGATATATTCCAGTGAGGGATACCTCTGGTATGTTATATTATTATGTCTTGTATTCTTGTGGGAGTACACCAACGTTTGGAATGAACATGTTGTTTATATCTTTATGGTGCATGTGATACATTTGTATACACCGAGAAGACTACGTGCAGTAGCAACCCAGATGGCCACTGTCTGAACTGACATTGCCGATTTACCTGTCTTACATACTGATGGCAGGTGTTTGATGCTCGGTGACAGGTATTTTTCTGTGAGAGATTTTAGGTTCCTTCGGCGGCGAGTTTAAACATGACTGTTTTCTGGGATGTTGGGCCGTGTAGTCTGGTAGGCGTTTGTCGACGTTTTAGAGGAGCTACTGTATTTATGCTCAGGTCGATGGATGTAGTATAACCTTGAAACGTCGGTTAACTTCTACCAGACTGCACGGCCCAATATCCCAGAATATAGTCATCTTGAAGTACTTTTTTCTTGTCGGAGTTCCCGTTTCTGTGCCTCACGTACCGTCCTCCGATTCGGTTGGTACTGGAGTCTTTAAAATTAATCTGACCATTCATCGTCAAGTAGTACTTTACCGTCGGGCCTAAGAATACGTGGGGTTTACTTCCACTCCTCTTGGAGTACTAGCGCCTTCATCGCAAGGTTCGATCTGTTCTGTTCCTCCCCCCTTCATCCGTCTAGCGAATCTTCTGTTTCCATGGTAATTCATCCCCCGACACAGCAGACTAGTTTCCTAGCGTTTTCTTTCAAACTTCAATTTGGTGGATTTCAAACCTGATAGTGTGTGGTTACACTTGCCTGGCAAAATCTAGTAAAGGTCTCTCTCGCGTGCAATTTCGTGCTGTTGAAATGAAAAGAGTTGATCATTTCGCTACATCAAGTTTCCAGACAGCAATCATTTGACAGCATTCAGCTGGAGTCAAACTCAGCGGGGTCTGACCTGATCTATTATTCATTTCAATACAATTGAGGGGTCGAAATAGTACATAGTTTATCATTAAGTGGTTTTCGACAAACAAATAATGATGTGATGTCATCTTCGACATCAGTCATCGGGGAACAAAAAGTTTGAATTTACAAATCTCCAACGGTGTTCTCTGCTGCTTTCGTTCATGATTGATGCTGATGACATTAGTTTGTTTGGGATATTCATTGTGTGAATTAATTGGGTTAACAGCAGTGGGAAATTATGGTAACTAGACACAGATAAGATATGAAAGAAATAGCGTAAATGAGAACTTAAAATCTGTATTCCGATACACGTGGTTAGACAAAAAATAAACAGCCGCTCACCTACAGCCTAAGAGATTGGTACATCCAGGAAGAAGTGGTAAACCCTCTTAACTAGAATGGTTGAAGACACGTGGCAAAGAGTAAGAGGTTTTGAAGCTGATACAGGGGATGTTAAGGGAAGACATTGATGACTGCGCTGCTGATCCATGTTACAAGAGGCATACAAATGTTGTTGGTAACCGCGAATAACAGTGCAAAGGCAAACCATTTATGCTTTTACAGGGCGATTAAAAAGTTCCTGTTCACTTGTGGGAACAACTTTTGAATCACCTTCTGTGTAGTTAAGAACTGACACAGATAATTTTGTATGCAAAACGTTCTAGCGTGTTAAGAAAATAATCTTACCATATGAAGCATGGACATGTGTTTCTTTTTTAATTCCGTTTCATAAATGGAAAATATTTATGTCTGGTTTACATGAATACCGTCATTGTCAGTGTTAAGCGCGCAGACAGAAGTAAAATGGACTCCCCAAGAAGAACTGGAGGGACCAGTTATCAGGTAATTTTAATCTAATTTTAAACGTAATGGAGTCGGAAGAGGTCAGATGGCAAAAGCCGTGATATTAATATCAGTGACGATAATCACTGTTTGTCCCATCCGTTTCCGTGCTTCGTATCTTAATGTTGACAGGAAATGGATGCACATTCTTTCGGAAATACACAGCCCTGTTAAATTTGTGATACACCTTGTGATATGAAGTATTCAATACTCGATGTACAAGATATCTCAGTGGTATTACTTAAACCACTCTAGAAAAGCCAGTGACCATGGTGGTGACCACCACCCGCGTGATTTTAGGCAGCGAGAACCTCTGAAACGTCGGTAAACTTCCACCAGAGCCCAGAAGACAGCCATCTTCGTATTCACCGCCCTGAGAACCTCGAATTTTGTTTTCGTGAACCCGTTTGAATTGAATCGGGATAATTGTCAAGGGTTTTCTTACTGATAATGATGACTAAGCTTACTCTTTTGCTTCTAAAGACTGAATGTGTTAGATGCAGAGTTCGGATACTCAGTCTGAACTTTAAACTATTCCGTGTGCAGAGAACGAATGATACATTGTCGTCGTGATACACAGGTCGTTGTTGGGCGCCAAATTATGACACGATCACTCCGAAATACTACCAGCAATTACACTGGTAATAATGCAAACGTAGCTCGCCAATAATTTTGAACTCAAAAGTCGGAAATGGTGTCACATCACGGTTCTGTGGCAAAAGTACAGAATTTTGAGTTTATGCTAACACGCTCAGTGACGGCTCAGACGAGGAGACTGAATTCTGATAGGCGGACCGCAGATTTAGATACTTGACGATAACAGCTTCGCATCAGGGTATGTAGTCTGTTGGCAGGGGATGAAATTGCTTTCCGCTTTTGGGGCTGAAGCAGGAAGTCCGTTCTGTATAAGAAATAGTTTTTTTTTTCTGAGTGGATATATTCGTCCTTTTCATAAAAGGAGACCTTTCCTTATTTCCATTGCTATGCACCCTAGAAAATACGTCCTTAGCAGTTGAAAAACTGCATGATTCATTTGTTTCACTGTTCTGAACACCAGATATAAGCACGCCAAAAGGACCAATATTTTTAAAGGTGTTTTCTTGTGTAGCATAGTGCGTTTATCGTTTAAACGTTGGTACACGCTGTCAGTCACTTCCTGTTATCTGCTGAGTGATTCGTGGGTTATTTAACGTCTGTTTAAATTGCAGACATTTTATGGTGTTTAATGGTTCGATAATATGATCATGAATAATGAGAAGTTTATCGTCTGGTGCGAGAAACCCATTAGGGAAGAAACGTCAAAGAGGAAGAAGAAGAAGAATATGATGATGATGAGGAGGAGGAGGAGACGCTAATGGTTTGGAATGAGATGACGGTGCTGAAGGTACTTCTCATCATTCGTATGGGCAGACTGAGGAAGATCAAAGATACTTGCAGTGCACAGGTCTGAAGCGATACTACTTCACATTCTTCACACACTGTCCATCAAATTATTGGATTGTAATTAAAAATTTATACCGTCTGAAATACAAATTACATTTAATATTTCCATCTGCTACCACTTCACATTTGGCTCCTGTTGCGTGTACATTTTTCCGCCAGTTAGGTGGTCGTCGGTACGTATTTGTCGTAGGTTTGCTTTACACACTCACGCAATAAATTATCTGTTATTAACACAGACTTGGTATAAATTATTCTTGTGAATGCTGACCATACTTATATCACATTAATGGAATTAAAATATAAACAATTGATATCCCTTCATCTCTACGTGCGTATCCATAGTTCATTTCAATGTATTGTGCGTCCATCATTCCTGTAATCCAATATGAGTGAGTGTATTGCATCGCATTGATGAAAACGTGCTGAAGGTACCTAATTGGCCGAAACGCAAAAACGTTATAAATAGCCAAATATTGGGTGGGAGAAATTTGAGATGTGAAATATAAATCAAATTTTAGATGGTCTAAAGCTTCAATTAATCTACTATGGTATGAACCTGCACGGAATGAAAGAATATAAGCATGTTCGGTGGGCGTGTTTTGTAATTGAATACTATAGCTTAGCGATAGTGAATCCTGTGTTTTTCTTAGTCAGCAATATTCGGAAAAAAAATTTGCTACCTTTTGCATTCTACTTACGAGATATCTCAGTTAAAATCTTTTGCTCATTTGGCTTAGATTTATTTCGGGAATGGAAATGACTATCTTCTGGGATTTTGCTCCTTTTAGTCTGGTAGATCTTTCGCGGCGCTGCGGAGGTACTTGCTGCCTCAATCACCAAGGCGACGAATACACCGCACGCCACTAGCTCCGTGAGAACCTAAAATATTTTTAGATTGATAGTAAAGAAAATTGTCTCGCCATCTTAGAATAGTTTGATCTTACTATTTGTGGCTTTCAATAATAGAACATTTACGTTGACGAAATACTGTTAATAGAAGGGGGCTTGTTTAAGTAACACATCTTAGGAAGGGTTAAATAAGCTAAGCAACGAGTGACGTCGGAGCCTAAAGAGAAAACGGGGCGTCTTTATATGTGGCAGGATAAACACTAAAAACTTCTGTGGTAATTAGGTTCGAAGCGAAGCGAAGACTTGTGGGAACTTGTCTGTGAAGAAAGTGATGCTGCATTGTACCTGTCCCCTCAGACTGTTTGTGTTTCTGGGAAGCCACAGTATGTACACGGGCTCTTTCAGGGGAACTTCGGGAGTCATCGAAGAAACTTTGCATAGATGCCTCAGGGATCGTTTCTCAACTTCAGACATAACGTTGAATTCCACGAGTAGAGACCCAGTAGAATATTTAATACTAATGTTGGAATTTCTGTGAATTTTGTACCGGTTACTTAACGTCTAATGCTTTTATGACGGCGTCTTCTTGTAAAGCGCATCGTGAATCTGTTTCTATTGTCCCAAAATTGTTAATTATGGTTTTATATATGTCAAATGTATATAGAACAATTTCATTATACAGTTTAAAAAGGAATTTTTTACTTCAACTGGACAGTGATTGCTGTTAGCTCATGTAACGGACCCAACATAATAGATACCCCCTCTTCCTTGTTGCGGACGAGGACAGATCCTGCCTTCAAAACTTTGTGCATTTTTAGAATACCAAAGTCCAAAAAGCTTTGTAATCAAGATTTTAATACACCGTCGTCAGAACCCTTACGCTATGATTCAGTTATCACCAGGTGTGGTATGACAGAGATAATTATTCATATTTCGTCCGATGTTTTGGCTAAAATCGAACAGACTTATAAGAAGTGGAATAATATTAAATTATAATCGTCGTGAACAATGTTGTTAATTGCCTGTCCATAAATGCTATAGGTTTAGTTTAGTAAGGGCTCCAGGATCTTTAATGCCAGTAATTTACGTACAATTATCAAGTAGTTTTAATTTTGTAGGCTATGTCTTGATGATGTTAATTCATTGGTTGACGATATAAATACAAGGAACGCAGAAGTTTTACTAGAGGCTAGTAGACAGGTGGGGCTAGAAGTAAATTCAGAAAAAAACTAGGTACACGTTAGTATCTCGTCAGCAGACAGGCGGGCAAAATTGTCTTAGGGTGGCTAATAAATTCTTTGAAAGTGTGACAAATTAAAATATTTGGGAACAACAATAACAAATCAAAATGATACTCATGAGGAAGTTAGGAGGAGATTAAATTCCGGAAATGCTTGCTACTTCTCAGTTCAAAATATTTTGTCTTCCCGTCGGATTTCTAAGAACTTGAAGATTAAAGCATACAAAACAATAATTTTGACTGTTGTTTTGTATGGGTTCGAAACGTGGTCTCTCACTCTGAGGGAGGAACATAGATTGCAGGTGTTTGAGAATAGGGTGTTGAGGAGGATATTTGGGCCTAGGAGAGAAGACGATGGGGTATGGAGAAAACTACATAATGATGAGCTTAAAAATCTGTACTCCTCCCCCAATATAGTCAGGGTGATTAAGTCAAGAAGAATGAGACGGGCGAGGCATGTGGCGCATATGGATGGGACAGGAGGTGTGCACCGGGTATTGGTTGGGAAGCCTGAGGGGAGGATGCCGTTGGAGAGACCTAGACGTAGATGGGAGGATAATTTCAGGTGGAGGGCATTAGTGAATTCGGTGATGATCCTTCGTGTTCTGTAAGCCATCTAGTTAGGATGCTATGTGCTGTAGCCAGTTCTTTTAGTAGGTTCTTCAGTACTTCAGAAAATGAAGTCGACAGTCTTCTGGGATGTTACGCTTTGTAGTCCGGTAGAAATTTGCCAACGTTTCAGGGGTGCTTGCTGCCTCGGTCTTAAGGGTGGTCATGTACGTGGCAGTAAATGGGATTTGGACTTTTCACTGTAGTGAATAAGTATCGACTGTTTTACTGGATTGTGACGCCTACAGCATGACGTCACAATCCAGAATATCACAATCTATGCGTGAAAGTAAAGATTGTAGGAATCTTATTTTTGCTGTTAAGTGCCAGTGAATTACAAAATAATGGATTCAGAGAAGAGGAGGACAGAAAGTGATGGTACTTTATTCTGAATACTTCTTCTTACGAAATTATCCATTTAGTCAAATACTGATTATAGTCACTTTCTGGGATTTTTAATTCCGATGGATGTGACACGTAGCCAGTTAGGTCTCTGACTGCTTATCTACGATTATTGTCATATCAAGGCAGAAGCTGTTTCCCGTAATGTATAGGATGTTTGATGGTGATGAAAAGTAGGCATACTATATTTCTGTATTCATGTTTCGAACTAGGAATGTCGGTGGTCCCTGATGCTTCGCGCCCCTTAACCCTTGCAGGCCCAAGCCACCGGGAAGAAGTAATTATTTCCTGAACAATACAGAAATGGCGACGATATGAAACTAGTGTTTTATGCTATTATGTTCCTCCTCCCACATTCCATTCTCCGTATTGGCATTATTTCCATGTGTTTTTTGATATTTGGTTCCGCACTGTCCTTAATTCTCTTTTTACTGTTCTCTATTTCTTTTATTTCGGCTCGTATTTCATTTGATTTGTTTTTTCCGTTTCCCCCGTGTTCAAATTTTTTCCCTCTACACCCCATTACATTATTTTCTCTTTTACATATTTCCTTGTTCCTCCTCTTGGTCCAGAAAACAGTGTGTTCAGAAGTTGTCTGATAAGAGTCTGACCACACGAGGACTGGGATCTATAATTCATGAATACGCTGTCCTAACATTTTGTTAGTGAGGGTCAGTGGTGTGGATTTGTTTTAAAACCAAAAAGAAAATATCTGATTGAAAAGGCGCCTTTTGATGTTTAGTGTATAATCACACATATAAGCTCTCTTTTATCTCCGGTTTCCTCTGTCTCCTGCTCTCGCGAGTCTGTATTGACAGACAGAAACAAATAGAAAGCTATCCCCAGTCATTATTCACTTCTGTATGTAAAGTATTTATTTCGGATTTCGATACCACATATACACAAACAGGTTTTGAAATTGCCCAAAGGTTTGGAAGTTTTTAATTGGTTTGACAGTGAAACATCCAATTGAAACTCCACAGAATGGAAGCCCTTTTTTACGCAAAATAATCTGTATCACTATTCAGTATTGAAGTCTCCATGATTATGTATGCGGAAATCATCTCATTTTAAGGGAATGCACTGCCTGGTTTTCATTTCTCTTTAATGCAGGGACATTTCTGCTACTTCGTCTGGAACGATACTTGGCTTAAAAGAACAGTCGGAGTGTATTGCTGGTCGCATATTAATCTGACGCAAAGATTAAGAATGTACGGACCTCTGGCTGGATTCCCCGTATGCGTTTTCGCTAAAAGGGACTCAGACGTGCCCCTCATACATCGTTTATAGTTCAGTGAGATGAACCACCTACTTTAACATTCAGTAATTTTGAATTTTTCCCACTGAGTTTATTTGTGGGTTTCATATGATTTTTGGTGTAAATAAGGATTGTTTTCTTAAAGAGCATTAACCAATGCATTCTAGTAATGGAGAAATATTATTTTCTTTGAGGTACGAACTAAATGTTTAAATAATGTTTAGATAAGCTTCAGCTTCTGAAAACAGGAGGGAATTTATATCACCAGCCTCAAAACGTGTTTTTGTGATCTGTGTAGGTCTTTTTATACTCTGGCCTATCTGTCTTTGACTGCTTTCCACGATTCAGTTAAAGATATAGAAGTAAAATGCAATAAGTAAATTACTTAGCATCCGGAATCTGAGTACGAATATCGTGACACTGAAGGTCACTCCGTAATTGCTAATTGTCAACTGAAATGAATAAATATCAACGTAATATTTATGGGAAATTGTACGAAGCTAACGGCTGTGCTTTCATTTAAAACCTGGAGTTTTTCTCTATTCTTTAGCGTAGTGTTAATACGCCTTTATAATATGACACTAATATCAAGCTAATTTCTAAATAGGTATAATTACAGGGTATTGTAAAGTACACCATTTCTGATATATAAATTCTACTGTGGATATAATGATTTTTAGCTGTTAGGTTAGATTAGTTCGTATAATCAGAGTTGATGTGCATTACGTGATGATGTAATATCTTGGAAGAAATGAAAGAGAGAGAGAGACGAGTGAAGAGGAGACGTATCTCATTGTCCCTTACAGCCGTTCTTACAGAGAATCTGCCCGGTATCGGAGTCTGAAGTAAACACGGATGGATTATTTTGTCCCAGTTAATCAATCAGCATCTAACGTTGTAGATTCTAAGATCGCGGCCCAATGAAATAGCTACGTAAATTAATGAAGTCTGAGAACTGAATTGTGGTTATGCTGTTATAATCGTTCGTTCGTTTCTTGTGGACAGTGATACTGTCACGCAACCCATTTCTGACACGTGCTGTATTTATAAAATGACAAAAATAATAAATTACTTGAAAAGAAGAAACAATTTTATATTAGATGGTATAGTTGCGTCATATTGTGAAAATATATTTAATTAATTATTCTTGTCAGTCTAATCACAATTTAAAATTAAGATAATTAAAATATCATGTGATGTTCCTATCGAAACATTCGATTTACATTTAGAACATCTTTTTCTTACGACATGTTTCGGTTCTTACTTCTTACTTTCAAATATATTATTTTGTTTCTATCTTCTTTATTCATATTCATTAATATTCATTTGTTCTTTAAATTATTCGCATTACAGGCCGATGTAAGTCAGTCTCTTCCCATTGTTTGACGCAAGCCGTTGAAGAGTTCTGCATTGGCGTAAACGGTTTACCACACGAGATATTGCCGATTTGTTTGACACAGGAAAATCGGGAAATGTGTTACTAAACTCACTGTGGCAAGTTAAGCAAGAACGAGATGCCACACAGTGTTCGACAATGAACACTCGTTGCACTTGTAGATGATTTAAATTGGATTGTTGAAAGACGATTGTCGGACTGGCGCGTGCAGGTTACAACATGACGTCATGACGTGACCTACGTGCGCTCTCTTATAGCCACAGTGATGTGTGTTTGTTAATCTTGTCGAATTGTTTTGAATTGTAACCATCAATAAATATTTTAATATGGGTTGCGTGACTTTTTGATCATCCTGTAGAACTGAACGCCCTGCATCATTTATGGTGATTACGCAACTTGTTTGTAATTAGATGAAGTGGCGTTGGCGGGACGGTAGAGGTAGAAAATGGCTTTGTATTTTTTAATTCTTTTGAAAAGAAGCACTGAAAGGATTAGAAATCCCAAACCTTGTCCCATCTCCAAGATTATCCGCTTTTAAAAGCATCTTTTAGGAAGATCAGTCTTGGAAGAGAAATGTATCCTGAATGGGTGCCTGCTATTATAATGGCTTGGTCAACAGACGAGTCGCATCGCGTGTGGCGGTTGTTAGGGTAGAAATTTGTTGGGTGTGGCTGAAACATAGGATGTGTCCTTCAGGAAAATAATAACAGCTAAGCTCCTAAGTGTTAAATGGTGCTCCCTACCTCGGCAGCGATGTTATGTGTGTTCCAGTAACGTGTTACTTTTCCAAATCTCTCTTCATTTAAAATAAATACAAAATTATATAACACTTGTATGAAGAAGTTAAGTAATTTCGTTGTGTAGTATGGTAGAAATTTACGGACATTTCGGAGATGCTTACTGCCTCCATCGACACGTTCATGACTGATTTCCCACTCCCCGCCGAAAAATTCTTTTAGCCAGTTTGACGGATATTCACAAAGACGGTATTGAGATCATTCTGCCGTTTCAGCGTTCCCCATCATTGTGCGTTTGAATTCCTTGTCATTAATAATACGGGCTTGTAGTTCATGCGAATTACTCAGGTGAGAGGGCCATTAGTGTCTCGTAATATGGAAGTCTGAAATTTTATGTGATAACAGCACTAAAAGGCGTACACAGCGCGTTATGTAACGGGAGTATAAAAGAATGTAAAACAACATGCAAAGGTAGAAAGATTTGTATTGAGAAAACTCTTATACATAACTTTAATTTACCGAGCATTGCAGTTGGCGAGTGAAATGTGAATTTGGGATGGCTCGTAAACACAGCTAGACGTCTTGTAATAATTGATACGTTCAGAATGATAAAGACATCTACTGTGCGAAATTTAGGTTTTATTTATATCTTTATCAGTCCTGCTACTCTTACTAAATACAATTGGCCGTTTGAAGAAGAATGTGGTTGATCTCATCCCACTCTCTTCAGATGCATTTGAACAGAACGCCGTTCCTACACGTTTCCGTAATTGAACATGTATTATGATGAAGATGGCTGTTTTATGGGTTGTAGCGCTATTGTCGGGTTGTGGGCGAATCCCTGATGATGGATACAGCAGGGGCCTCTGAAACGTCGGTAAAATTCTACCAGAGTACACGGTGCTGCAACCCCGAAGACAGCCATCTTCGTCCTTACTGCCGTGAGAATCTCAAATCTAACTAATATCTTAATACCAAATATATCGTACTGCGTTCATCCTTTATGTGCGAACCGAATGTCTGAGTCCATCTTTGGGCGCCAGCAACTGTAGTCTTCATTGGTTTCTTTGGCTCGCAGACTGGGATGGTACCAGTTGGCACCAGCAGTTGTGTGGTGGGGACTTGAAAGACAAGGACGGAGATTTCAAAAAGAGATTTTGATAGTCTTGGTTTCTTCCTTCCACCCTTCATCAAAACGAAAGTGTTCTCTCCCCCCCTCTCAACCCCTTACACACAACAAAATTGTGCACGGAATTAGGAGAACAAGAAGAAGGTACTTTTGATTAACAGGAGCGCTGTGGGACTCCTGTGAGTAAGAATA
This sequence comes from Zootermopsis nevadensis, assembly GCF_000696155.1. The sequence continues at coordinate 23,189 of NW_019060230.1, forward strand.
GCAAGTAGCCTTGTTTCAATCTCCCTTAATTTTAATCTTTATAACTCAAAAGAGAAACATCGAGTTTTCTATATCTCTTTTCCCTTCTTTTGTTCATTAATTCGTGGGAAAATTAGCTTCTCGTAGTTGAAGCCAGCGTTTTAAAGCACAGAAACTGGGAGAGACCAAGAGACTGATTCTTTGCTCGGATGTGATAAAGAGTGGAGGTTGAATGGATAAAATCTGACAGGGAATACATTTATTAGCTACTGTAGTGTTTACGGGATGTTGAGGGGTACAGCGGGGTAAGGAATAGTGTGAAAACAAAGCCATCTGGAGCTTTATATTTCCCTTGTGTTTAGAATTCCGTAGAATTGGAACTCCAATTTAAAACCTCTTTGTACCTCAGAATAAGGTTAGGTAGGAATATCAGTGTCCAAGAAACGTCGAAGCATAGTTTTATTTCAAAGTTTCCTCCGTGGAAGTGGTCGCGACGATTTATAAATGAAGGTGATCTGTTTCCGCCCACACGTGCACTGATACAGACGTCAAAGTTGTCTAATATTTAACAGACACACGCATTTCACACAGAATTTGTTACGCGTATTAATGATCTGCGCGATGTTGTTTTCTGGCTAGTGAGCAGTAGAGTCTTGTGTAAGGTGGGTGCCGTGAAATCACAGATGTCACATGTTTATGTTTAATTTCTGTGCGATATGTCACAATCCATACGCTATTGAGTTCAAACAGAAAAAAGAAATTACATTTGCACAGCTCAAATATTTAATGTTTCGCCAGTGACCTCCCACTTCAGAAGTTCGTGTGGTATTATTGACTGTAGAGAATCGAAAAGTATGGAGGTTGGATAGTCCCACATAGCAAGGCGACTGTATCGAGCGAAATTCTCCTTTTCCACTTTATCCATAGTTTAAATTGTAAAATACAAAACCACTTCGTTACGGAAGATGGATTCTGCCGAAGAGAAGTTTAGGTCTGACAGTAGCTCAACGAGGAGGCTCGACAAATAGACTTTCTGTCCTTTTCTTCCTGAAGACCGAAGCAGAATCCGCTTCCGAAACGTTTTATAATTTAATATTTTATGCGATGGACAAAGTCCAAAGGAAAAAAAAGTGGTATGACCTACGATAATAAAAAAAATTCAAACTTCGACGACTATAACAAAATCTATTAATTGTTTATAAATATGCTGGGATCAACGCCACGTTGCAACATGAGGCAACATGAGAATGGGGTGGTTCATGAAGCTGTTTTGCTCACAGGTACTCTAAAGGTTAAAGGTCGAGTGTAGAAAGTATCAGCCGTTATCAGTCGTTAAGTTCGCGGGATGGCAGTTGGTATAAAGTGTAACGGGCGTTGTCAAGTTCAATGTTTCGAGTCTTGTGTTCAGGCAAGCCCTGGCAGGCGTTGTCTCCCGTGACTGTTCCCTCCACCGCCTGCGACCTCCAGGGTGATCTCTCCCTGCTTGTCCACACTCATTGTTTTCGTAGTGAATTTCTCTGCGGATTTTAACAGTTGGATCCGCGTTTACTATTGTGAAGTCTGTGCTTTGTTCTGGACTTGTTATTTGCGACTCGTGTGAGGATAACATAGCGTTCACCAAAAGATCTCACCATTCATTTTTCTACCATTAGTTTTTATCCTAAGAAATATTATGAAGCAATAGGATTTTTTGTTTTACATAAAAGTTTGATTTGTGGTGTTCTGTTTTATGATGCTATGTAGTATCGTAGGTGGTTACCAGGTTCTCATTTCCTTGAGAAACTTCTGGCATTCGAGTTCATACTCTCCTTTCGTGCCTTTCAGTTCCATACACTAAATATTCAGAATATGGCGGTCGTGCTAATTGAATTCTGAGACTATAACGATGTAATGAAGGGTCTGTAAATAGTGATGTGATTATATATTTTCGAAGGATATGTGACTTCTGTTACGGTAGTTTGTGGTACAAAGAGAAGGACTTCGCGAAATTTAAACCCACATTTTCGTTTGGTAACTATAAATTAAGTAAGTATTGCTGTTAGGTGTGAGAAGTGTGATGTGCGATTAGATAAATATAGACTTACATTTTTTTTTGTGAAATAGTTTTATATTATGATTGTGTACTTTAGCCGGTAGTTACAAACGTTTTCGCTAAAAGAAGATGGCTGCTTTGTAGGTTGATTTTGAATATGAGGTTTGATCAGAACATTTGTGGTTATTGACAAGATTACAGTATAATAACCCGTAATTTTAAATGAAGGTAGACACCATCATATGTTGTGGAAAACATTTTTCTTCTTCAGACTGTTCAACTTCCAATGTTGAAATAGGCCTATATAATTACGTCGACTTCATTTCCTTTCGTAATGAAAATTATTTGCGTAATGTTATTGAAAGCTATATCTGCTTGGTGATACGGCCGGTTGATGAGGCCGTTATGGAATAGTGACGGAAAGAAATTTTCCTTTACTTTCGTAATTTTATGCGACTATTCACCATATTACGATCGTTTAAGTATGATATTTATGAAGGCATAATGTTTTCAGAACAGCTGTTTATAGGAGGACTGAATGTTTAATAACGAGCCTACACTTAATTTCAAGGCAAAGTATCACGCGCTTGGTATAAGAAGTTTGTATTACAAGGGCTTCCAATGCTGTGGAAATAGGAGATTTTATGTTAGTAATGTGTTACACTTGCAGTCCGTAATATGTTTGTTCCAAATTAAAAAAAAAGAATTAAATTAACAGTTGCTTGTGTTATAATGCTGTCTAATTGCAGGAGCATAAAACTCGTATTACTTAAATGTTTACAGCATATGCTGTATTCTGAAACAACGCCAAGTACGAGCGGACATTAGCTTTGTATTGGGTCTTGCCAACTTGTTCCGTGCGCTTTATATATACCATTCAGATTTCTTAACCCACTCACTTTCTTTTCTTAAAAAGAAATTAGGTTTAAGACTGTATATGTGTATCTCTTTGCAAATTTTGAACCCAGTGATCGATTTTCACGAAATTTGATATACAGGCAAAGTTCTGCCATTCTAAGTCATCCAACATCTTAACTTTTAATTTCCTACGAACTACCCCCTGATTTCAGAAGTATCAAAAATTATTTTGATTTTTTAAGGACTGTACCAATACCCAAAATGGTCTATACTGATTCAAAAGTATTTCAGCTTGTAATCCAAAAAATAGTGAAATAATATCATAAAACACAAACTTCGCTTGTAACCAGAAATTGATAGGATTTATTGTCAAGTATTATGACGTCGCTGATGTAGTTGAGCCATGGCAGTCCAGGGTGGCCTACCTGTTTTATTTTGAGTGTCGTCACTCTGGAATTGAAAACTAGTAAAATATCAGCGGTGAGTACAATGTAAGACTACGGACTGGATGATGGGGAAATGATCTCCGGGGAGGGGCAAAGGATTGTTCTTCTAGCCTCTGCGTCCTGGCCGCCCTGGAGCCCACCGAGGGTAAAGCGTTGCCGGGGTGTGACGCTGACCACTCACGCCCATTTAGTGCTGAGGTCAGAGTGTAGCGGCACAGATGGCGTAGATTTAGAGACTAGAGATTGCGAGCCTGTGTCTCTAGATCTTTAGACAGATTATATAATAGTTGCAGAAATCAAGAGTTTACGAAATTGTTTACTGTAATATTATATTTTGTTTCTTTTTAAGTTGTTCATTGTTTAATTTCACATTAAAAGCGTCGAATTACCATTAGGAAAGAACGAGTACGGCCTCGTATCACGACGAGTAAGCGGCTTCATCATCTTCCTATCCACTGTTCCGGCCAAAGTTCTGCCATGTCCGACTAGTTCCCACATCTCAGGATTCTGATCGCACGGCCTACTCAACGCCTGACGACTGAGGCAGCAATGACGATTTTGATTTCATGGAATTTATCCATTTGATCCTCCAGAACTTCCGAGTGAAATACTTGCTCCTAGCATTCCCCAAAGAATCGTCAAGATCCAGCGGCTGACTCACATTGATCGTAGAGTTTCTGTTACGTAGAAACCCTGTCTTATTAACGGAAGATGATTATTTCTAACAACAGCGAAGAATAATAAGAAGTTGATAATATCCGTAACTACTAATACATTGACAGACATGGTTTTGCTTCTGAATCCATTCCTTGAAATACATCGGCGTCCAAAATTAAAAACGACGATTGTAAATCGTTACTAATGTGAGGTCTTAGAAATGAAAAATGAACTACTAGTTGCGTCGAATGAAGCCAGTCCGAAGTAAGTAACCAGAAAATGCGTCAGAAAAGGGCATTCCACAGGTCGTTAAGATCTTCAAAGGAAAAGAGGAATATCCAATACAAGAGCCCATGAGAATATTCAGTACAGAAAGAACACTGCACTGCACAGAGCTCGAGATCAAACGCAGACAGACACGTCTTAGAGAAGGCGTCTCAGGTGAAAACGGACTCAGAGGAGAGGCTGTGTGGTGTGCCAGGAACATCCAGATTGTGGGCCACGCATCAGCGCAGAATTGGCAGTAGAACACGGTGGGATTCCCGTCTGTACTACACAACATGTCTGGTTATTTTTTAGTAACGCGTTATGTTATAATCGCATAAACAAAAAACTTTCACTAGAATTAAAAATCTTGATCTTAAACTTTTTTTTACTTTGAAGTTAAAAGTGCCGATAATAGTCGTCGATTATTATTGCAAAATTTTATATACTAATTCTTCATTTCAATATATTGTTTTTAAATATAGAGTTTAGTGCGTTTAAATTTTTTTTTCAAAAAATCTGTCACTTATTATTATCTGCGGTCATAAACGTTGTAATATAGTTCAGTCGCAGAACAGCTATATACTCTTGTAGGATTTGAGGTTTTCACGGCGGTGAGTCTGAAGATGGCTGCCTTCTGGGTTGTTGCGCCGTGTAGTATAGTAGAAGTTTACCGGACTACACGGCGCAACAACCAGAAGACAGCCATCTTCAGCTATATACTCTTTAGTTCTTCATAACGTGGTAAAAATACAAAACATTTCGATGAGGCATGTTACCTTACAGGCTTAAATTTTGTTCCTAATAACAGCGTAGGTTGGTGCTGCGGTAACGCCCTAGACAAATCGGAGAAATATTTGGTTCGAACCAGGGCCTATTTACCGGCTACGGTCTGCTAAGTGAAAATTTTCGTGATTTTTTAATTTTTCCAGACGAATTCCTGAAATACTCCTAGGAATACATCACATCTACTTGTATTTAGAGTCTCTGATTTTTACGTTATGAACGGCGTCGTTAAATTACCTAAGTATTTGTTTATAATTTCAGCTATCATATGTATGTAAACTACATATGTACTTGTATATGTTTTGTGTGCCCACACACATATATACCTTTCATGGGGGTGATCTGAAATTGATTGTAATTCCGCGAATCGACCAGTACAGGCTGCCATTAGAACACTTTGCGGTGGAAACACGATCTGCTACTTGAAGCAGCCTGGGCCACCCCATGGCATTGCTAGTCATATTCGAGGCACGTATCGGAGAAGCTAATTATATGCACCACCAGCACGTGTTTCATGGCATAACAAAATTAAGTCCACTCGAGTGTCTTCCGAAGGATTTTACTAAATATTCTTCTGAACTCTGATTCAGAATGCCATATTATTTCTGTCCGCTGTTATAACTGCAGGTGTCAGTAGTTCACTGAGGCATGTGTAGTGTTCAAAGGATTCTTCGGAATTGTGTCCTTGATGCTGTCATCCAGGACACCGCCGTTTCTCTGTCCATTTGTCTGATATGTAAAATATTGCTTAAACCCTTGAACGTTTCCGACATTTGTAGTGAGTGTAGTTTTAAAGTTTAGGCTTTGGTGCATAGGTAGAATACAGATTGCAGTCGGTAAAGAATAGTTTTCATTTTTGTGTGTATAAACAGAGTTCATTAAGAAGATTTCTGTCTTCTGGGTTGTTTCGCTGTGTAGTCTGGTCGATGTTAACCAACGTTTCAGAGTCATACTGCCCTGATGATGGAGGCAGTATGACCTCTGAAACGTTGGTTAACATCATTCATATTCACCGCTGTGAAAACCTCAAATCTTACAAAACTTCTGATCTTTAAACTATAATGATTCTTTTTCATTTGTACATGCAATACTTCATAATGCAAGCTGAGTTCTAATGTAAAGGTTCTCAACCTTTACCAAACCAGGGATCAAAGTCACACTCACTTTCAATGAGAGGGTCAAAAGATTATAAGCGAGAACAATTTATTGAAACTTCTAGTCAATGTATTAAAAATGTTATTACTGAACAATCATAAACAAGTACAAATAACACTAAATTTTTCACTAACAAAATCAGTCAAAAGTTACATCTGATTCTGGTTTTCCTTTAGTAATGATTCAATATCAAGCGCAATGTCTCTCATAGTGATTCACATGTATGCTTCAGTAACACACATCCTAGTTCTTAATTTGAGATGTACTTTATTAAGCTATAGCCTACATTGATTGCTCTTCCTTGATATCAGCAAAATATTTTTCATCATATAGATTGACATAGTTTGCATATTATAAAAAATATATATAGAACACACAAAACACACTGCAGGGCTGCATGTATGCTTGCAGACCATGGGTTCAGAACCACTTTTGTATAGTAATGTAAATACATAACCCTTCCTTCCCCAGTCCCACTACCAGAGATGAGAAGCGTGCAAAAGTGGAGGACACATTTTCCAAATGTTTTATTTGCTATTCATTAAGTGTGCTGAAAGATATAAACACAGACCGCAAGTTTCCAAACCCTGAATATCACCGCTTGTTCTCACGTCGAAGTAAAAACTTTAAATCTTTGACATTTGGACACTAACTTACGTACTTATGATCTGACATGATTAGCGGATGCCTTTTTGTTCTCCTTGTATATTGTTGGCCTTAAATAAATGAATAAACAGGTTAAATATTACTGTGCGTGCACTTGTGAAAAAATCCGTTTTTTTTTTTTACAAATTTGATAAATATTTTAATGTTTTCCGTCAAATCACAATTTTAATAAGATAATAAAATATAAAATATTTAAAATATTTCACGTTCCGCATCAACTCATCACCGGTATGTTTTATTAAAATTAATTTAATTTTTACTTATACACTCTAGTATTTATTTACTTCCATCATTTTGTTTTCTATATTACTCCATATTTATTAATGTTTTATTTAAATCATTGATTTACAGACTAATATTGAACATCAGATGAACCACGCCATATGAAAAACAATACCTTCGTTCTAATATATAAGAGTAATCTGATAAGAACATTTCAATAAACTGCATAACATTGTAAATGATTGTAATTCGAGTTTTAAATTTACCAATCTAATTTATACCTGAGGACGGTTAAATATAACCGAAACATGTCGTAAGAGACGTTCCAATTTGTAAATCGATCATTCGATGCGGAACGTGAAATGATATTTTAAATATTTTATATTTTATTATCTTATTAAAATTGTGATTTGACGGAAAACATTAAAATATTAACCTAATTTACAATATGACGCAAATATACTACCTTATAAATTTGATAAAGTTCACTCAGTTTCACGGTGACTTGTCAACTCATATTGTGCGTGCCCCACACAGATTCACGTGAGCACTTGTAGGCAGATACACGGCATTCACGTTGTGCCATGGCGTTATGCACTGAATGCAAAGAACGCATGAAAACAAAGAATATGGCACAACACTTCGAGAATACGGCTGCTGAGGATGGACAATGAGAGGAATGTTTAGCCTTATTGTCTCGAGCGTTCCGGACATTGTTTTGCAGTTTCATTTTAGTCCTTGTTTTCTTGCGTGTTCTGCAGACTTTTACATTTTAGGCATTACAGATGCCTGCCACGATATTCCGGGATATATTAATATGGAAAACAATGACCGGAGAGCGTCGGTCTGTGAATTCCAGTGATAACAATATATACCATCCCTTTTAACGTTCTGCAACCAGGTTCTGTGACAGATTTGTTCATAATTGGTTTTAGGATTTGAGACTTTCGCGGCGAGTACAATCAATAAAATCTTCTCGGGCAATCACCCGCGTCAACTGGTTACCGTAGTAAACCAACGTTTCGGGAACCAACTCTGTCTCCATCATCAGGGTACTACAGTAACCAGTTGACGCGGGTGATTGCCCGAGAAGATTTTATTGATAATTGGTTTTGTTTGGTTCTCTTGAGTGATCAGCTATTCGTTCCGTAATCATAATTAACCAATTGATGTTTGTAACGGAAGTATGATATGTTTTCTTGGAGGATTTGAATTGTGGTGGTTAGTTTCGTAACCAGTTGCTGTACTGACAAAGGTACTTCTGCTCAATGAAACCCGAGATCGAATCACGCCACCGGCGAGTGGCTTACGAAGAAAATCTGGTGACATATTTTACTGATGACCGTTTTTTAAGCTTCGTTATGATTTATTGTCTATATTGATCCTGCTTCTGGATGCTGGTACGGTGTGGAAGTTGGCTGGTCACTTTTTGCTGATGTTAAAAAAAATTAATATGAACACCGTTTTACTATTATGTTTTAATTAAAAACAGATCCATCTGCGATATTTTTCGTTCAGAACGAATTGACAATAACTGGATATTATTGTTACGAAACAATCTGAACTCTTTTGAACCTTTATAAGCTTAATTAAAATTTCTATAGACGTGGAGCTGTCAGCGCAGAGACATTAAAATCAGAAGCGGGCTCATAAAAATAAAATGTACCACCTTACTACCCTCATTTATCGGTTTATCTCTTTTGTGGCGTCTAGGACCCCCTGGCTTCATTAGTTACAGAATGTGGAGCAGTAGAGGGGCCTCGTATCTTTCGTGATAATGAAATGGGGAAGAGGCGAACTGTAATACATAATCAGTGTCTGTTCTCGGTGGTAACTTGAACTGCTAAGCCCTTTAGCCTGTAACTTATGCAGTTGGGACGTAGTAAATGTTCGCCCTTTATTTCAGCCCTAAATTAAAAGCTTTGATGTTGCAGAGTGTCCGGTTTATTTGCGCTCTGAAAAAAGACTTGCGATGCCGAGGTATCGTTGATGGTCGATTAAGATGCAGACTGTACGTCCAGCAATTTTGTAGCATGGATAACGCGGGCCGTGCCATAGATCAGTCGGTTAGTCGCTGGATGTTCGCACGTAATCATTTTGTGTCGGATTTATGGTGTAACACGTTGAACAGAGTTTTCTTCAAGTACTTTTTCTTCTGTGAAGCATTGCAACACAGATGATCAATACTTCTCTCGCGCTGCTTTTGAGATTTGCGGGAGACGAAACATCGGTGTTCAGTAAAAACTGCGTATCTGAACCGACACTTGAGTGAAATGATAGTAAAGGGTTTTAATGACCACGTTAAGTCAATAAAAAAACAGGACCTGTTTCAGACTGTGACATAATCGATACTTTTCCTCTTTAGCCTGCTTTTGTTTTACAGTCTGACTTCCTTTGATATTATACAGGGTGATTCAGAATGTTAAGGCCAAACCGAAGGAGCGTATAGAGGAACTCAGAGAGAACAACTTTTGAATAGGAACCCATGTCCTCCGAAGTTATCCTGAGTCAGTCGAGGCCATTGAAGGACGGCAAGTCTGATAACATACCGCTGAAATAATCGTACTTTGCTATTCTCGTACTAGCTTAATTTTGTTTTTATTAATGTACAAGAATTACATTAGCAATCTTACAAACCAAATTATTTCAGCGGTATGTTATCAGACTTGCCGTCCTTCAATGGCCTCGACTGACTCAGGATAACTTCGGAGGACATGGATTCCTATTCGAAACTTGTTCTCTCTGAGTTCCTCTATACGCTCCTTCAGTTTGGCCCTAACCTTTTGAATCATCCTGTATGTATGTATATATATTATTTTGAAAAAGCGCTACTAATTCAAATTTCCGCAATGGGGCATGGTCCTCAGCTACTTTCGTTCACATTTCATTCTAAGAATCCATTTCTCTATCTAAGGTGATAAGTTTTGTGTTTTGATAATTCGATTTTAATTTAAGTGAATATGCATACCACCATTGTTCAGACAACAGAGAACTGATTGAAAATGTGGGAAACGAGGTGTGAATATAATTGTCTCACTGAGATTAATTCAATACTTAAGGGGTTTGACGACGGTAGTTTACGCTTAAAATTAATCGTTGTCAGGACTTTTTCCATCGTCTGTTCTTTAAAATCACGACGTTTCGGAGGATGTTTCTGTCTCCGTCTTCAGATGAGAGGAGCCTACTCTGTTGGGTCCCTTAGATAGAGCTAGTCTCTGTCACTGGACTGAGAGTAGTTGAGAGTCATCTTGGTGCTGTGTTCTCGTCTCATATCCGGTCTGAAAGTTGGTCGTTTTAAAGAGCTTTACCAGCTAAAAATGATGTATTAATTTCCTTTTCTTCACTGTAGCTACATATCCATCATGTAGGATCTCAGGTTTTCACGGCGGTGAGTCTGAAGATGGCTATATTCTGGGCTGTTGCGCCGTGTAGTCCATCATTTGGGTGATGAATAATCATCGCATTGATGATGAAGGCAGCATGGACCTCTGAAACGTTGGAGGACATTACCAGACTACACGGCCAGCCCATCGTAGACTTCTAGATTACAGTGTTACCTATACGAGGTGGCATGTGTGAGTCATGAAATTACTCGTTATGTAATATCGCACTTCGCTCATTTACCTGGTTATTCATATGCACTTAAGGCTATGTTTTTATGGGCATATGGTTTAAAGGGTTTGTAGTTAAGCGTATGTCAATAATTCCTTCATAGTTAAATGTATTTTATAGGTCATGTAATTTTCTTTGGTGTCGTTAAGAATAACAGCATTTGAAAGCATAATAAGAAACATTCCCATAGCTTAAACTTACCTTGATTTATTAACGCATTTAATTTCTTTTGTTACTTCTGTTTTCAGTTAATTTTCAGTTTTAATTGTAAATGTGACGGAAATTATACAGCCGCAGTTCAACAGGCAGTAAGTTCGAATTTTCTTCTGCTGACCGTAGAAGATTTCTACCAGAGCGCAGTCCTATTTTCCCCTCCTCTGTGGAATCGATCCAGGGTAAGCGTGGACGTGGCAGGGCGCTAATGTATGGGCATTCATTCCCCCTCGCTCCCTGAGCCCTGAGCCCTAGGGCCGTACCTGTAGGCAAGCTCGCCTCGTTCCGCGCGGATAAATTTCCAGCACTATGTTTTTAACTTCAATACTTTTTAAAATATATGAATAGAAATTTTATGATTGCACGAGTTGGCAATTTTCAAAATTACCTTCTCACCCCTCCACAAGGGTTACCACTTGTGCCTGTAAGCGATATTTGTTTCAGGGACGTGACAGTGTGAATATTAAGTTAAATGAATTTTAATATGTGAGGTAGTTAAGCTACGTTATAGGAGGCAACGAATGTCTGTACTTTTTATTATTAGCACCGGTTAAACACTCTGGACCAGTAATCAGTTCGTTGCAACATGGCTGACATAGAGGATTAATACGTTCTGATATTTTACTCTGACTTTAATATCCGTTTTCGAAGAGGAACAAGATTAATAACAAAAATAAAAGGAATAAAGAAATAAAGTAACGAATGAAGAAGAGCGAAAATCGGGAAAATTAGGTAGAGGCAGGAAGATACAGTCAGATATGCGGGGTGAGAAGAAAATTTGAGGGAGTGCAAGATGTTAAGTGGCTTTGTTACATTTTCCATCTCGCGTCGGCCTCTTGTTTGTTTCCTGTATGACATATAAATCTGTCTTCAGGGTCGTGACACTGCAGTCTAGTACGTTTCTAGCGTTTCGGTGGAACATTTCGCCTCCATCTTCAGCCTTCTTTGTAACTGTATACAAGAATTTACTACGTCACCCAGAAGACCACAGTCCACAAACTTTTCGCTACAGTTAGAACCTTCTGTCTCATGTGAACATTGTAGTGACTTTGTACATGTTAACTGTGAGTTTCTATTGAAATAAGCAAAGATTAGGACACTTTATGTATTTATTAAGAAGCCTGCCCTGGTAAGTTTGTTTTCAGAACTTCACAGATTGTGAATCTCTTTATTACGTAATTCCTTACCATTAGATCTTTGGCTACACGTCTATCGCACAGATGACGGCTACCTGGTGTGAATGATTCAGAAGTGTGAGGTTTAATACTCCTGTGGTCACCACTTCTTTGCTGCCTCATGTAGCGGCACATTTTTCAGTTACCAGTGTTAACATTTTCTCTTCTGTCTTACGCTTCACGTCAGACTGAAGCTCACGTTTGATGTTGACTTTTATTAAACTCCTCGTTGAGAGGTAGAAAATTTATCATTCTATCTTTCCTTCTCTTATATGGTCATCACCTTTGACATTCGTATAAAACAGCAGTTAATTATTTTAAAATTTAGTTCTAAAAACAATAAAATGCGACAGGTTTAACTGCCTCAATGATCTTGTGTCTTTTGTTGATAAAGATGATGATTAGCTTTCTGTAACAAAAGCTAACTTATTGATCGCCTGTATAACTAGTTGCTACTGAAAATGTTCGTGTGTCATGGACTCTGTCTATCTGCGGGCCGGACGAACGATCGAAAGAGAGACCATAGGTTGCCACACAGAAGTATGATCGCCCTGATGATGGAGACAGGAGGCATCCCTCTCAAAGGCCGGCCAAATTGTACGAATCTACGTCCCAGAAGATGGCCATCCTGTATCTTGTACTTTGTCCTTTCTATGGTTACTAACACACAAACCCTCCTTTCTGTCGTACAGTACAGCTGACAGATTTGCATTTGATGATTTCTAGGGGCAACGTTGATAGTTTTTGGTTAACTTATGTCGTTTCTAGATTTACAGGGACTTTTGCCGCCTGTGAAAATTTATTTATAACCCCTAACGGTAATTCGTATAGATTTTAATCTTTAGTGGACGTGTATTTCCTTATTAAACACCGTTCCATACCCATCTCCCTTTTTAAAACCATTTTAAATCCCTGGTTGATTATGAACCACAGCGCCGTTTATTTCATTTCAAAGTTCTAATGCGCGTTAATCTCGATTTTAAACTTCGTTGAACAGGTATTTAGATTTTAACACGTTCAGAACTACGTGAGCAGCTCTATTATTGACTTGTTATTTCCTGATCAGTAAAAATATCAAGGTGGCATATGAATGTTTAGATCTGTTTTCTAAATAGGTTACTCTATGGTTCATTCGTATAGGGGCGTATTTCACTCCTACATGGGGTAGATAGCGTACCTTTAAATTATTCTGCGGCTTTGATACATTCTTTTGGTGGAAGTTAGAATTAAAATGTCAGTAACAGAGGAACCTTATAGTCCATGCCGTAGGCCTACTGAAGTGAATACCCCGTGTTTTATGATGTGATGATAATTACGAGTTCTGTGTTGGAAAGTACTGAGGAATGCTAGTTTGTAAAGTAGACATTTCTACTACGTGTGTACTGGATTAAATATTTTCACTCCTCATCAGCTCTTACGAGACTCGAAACTAATGTAAATTATATTTATAAAGTTGGCGAATATCTGCAAGAAAACACATAGTTTCTATAAGAAATTTTTCGTCAGTAAAATTATAATTTTTCAATTCTAAAGGGTTTTGACGACGGTAGTTTACACTTAAAATTATTCATTGTCAGGACTTTTTCCATAGGATGTTCTTTAAAACCACGACGTTTCGGAGGCTGGTTTTGTCTCCGTATTCAGATGAGAGGTACCTACTCTGTTTTGTCTCTTAGACAGAGTAGGTATCTCTCACCTGAAGACGGAGACGAAACCATCCTCCGAAACGTCGTGGTTTTAAAGAACAGACGATGGAAAAAGTCGTGACAATGAATAATTTTAAATTATAATTTTTGTTTGTTTCTATTTCCCTCGCTGTCTTTGTTGTATTTTTTTACTCTTGTGTCCTTATGGAAAGCAGCCTACACATTTCAGAAAATCTCTGGCTTGCGTGGTTGCAGTAGTTGGAGCAGAAATGTCCCGAATTCCAGAGTCTGCTCCAGACATTACCAGTCACTTGCACTTGCATTTATTATAAAGAGCACTCCGCCCTGTGACAGGTCCAGCAGCTAAAGTGGACTGAAACTTGTTGGTACGATGCTGCCATTCCCAGCTGTGCGAGAGGCTTCCAATTTAAAGGGGCAAGCGAGTAGCAATTCGTTGCAATAAAAGAGAACAAGGCTGCCAGCTGCCTGGAAATACACCAAGCAGCTAGCTCGGGCGGGATGTTTATGTGTCAGGATAGAACTGGTTTAGTGTAACATGAAGTGGAAATTTAACTATTAGTAATTGACAGACGCTCTAACAGACTAAGTAGCTTCAGTAATTTACTCAAGTAACAAACGAACTGACAAATTAACGACATGATTGTTTGATATCGTAACTAAAAGTGACCAGACTGACTGGCTAATGAACTGACAAAATTACTGTCTTTGTGACTGAGAAGCTGACCATTTCATTGACGTTCAAAGTGACTGATTTGCAGAATGACTAATCTACCAACAAAATAGCTAGTTAACTAGCTAGCCGACCAAGTTACTAAGCGTGTATGTAACGTTTTAACAAATGAGGTACTGCTTAAGTGAATATCTAGTAATTGACTTAATCAGTAACAGACTTGACTAAGTAACAAAGTAAATATCACACTAACGATATTAGTCAAAACACTGACCTTTTAACAGATACGCTAACGGACGTATCCGAGAAATAAATACTTTAACTGAAGACGTCAACTTTCAGAGTAGCTTATTAACTACAACAGTTGATTGACGAAGTAAAGAACTGACTGTGGGACTTAACCTACCAACCGACAACTAAGTACCTAAGTGAATAAAAAGTTAAGTAATTTACTGCATTTCTAAGCTGCTAATTCCGCCACTGGAGAAAGAAAACCCCCAGTAAGTTAGGGTATGGACTGAAGGAGTAATTAGCAGGTTGACAAAGTATAATTACAACGCTTATCCAGGACATACAAGTTTGACGTGTCTGATGTACAGTAGTGCATTGTTCTCAAAGAGAATACTTCCGATTAGCTTAGGTTGAAAGATTCGCCATGAAAATTATGTTTTCTGAAGTATGGACCTACTGGTTAAATAAGAAATTTCTCGTTAGCTCTTCTTCTAAGGGTTGCAGAGTGTAGATTCCTCTATATTTTATTTCTTATTCTTTTGGGGGTTGGAAAGGGGAGGGAGGAAAATTTTGCAAAGCCATGAAGCGCTCAGTCGTAAATTATTTGGCGGCTCCTGGCTGCAGCCGGACCAACTAATAAGTTAGCCAAATGCAATTACCGCGGTACGTGAATGTATAAATAACAAGTTTTAGCAAGAAAAATTGTACTGACGATATAAAAAGGCAAGTAGAGGATCTAAAATCTTCTCTCTTAAAAAAACTTAATTTTTTTCTTCAGTTTTTACATTACACGGCTGAACAATTAACTAATTAAAAATCCAAGTTAGTTGTAACAAAGTTTCCGTACATCCTGTATGTGCCAACTTCTATATCTCCTAGCACTAGCAAATTTTCTTATAACCTGAAACAAGAAAGATTTGCATAGTCAGTTTCTTGTTAGCTTTCAGACAATTCCAGTCAGAAACTTTGAATTAATACCTTTTGGGCCGATGTTTGCATAAGTCTCTTCTTACACTGCATTTTCTTTTGTAGTCAGAAATCATTTCAAATGTTCATAAATAGAAAGAACACACCGAATTTGGAAACGAACCTTTTCAAGGATTATCTCCTATTTAAATATATGTACAATCTTGTTAAATATATTACTACAGACATCACAGGACCTGTCGTTTTATCTACGCACTGGGAGCCTTTTAGCCGGTGACTTCGTGTACCTATTGGCACCCTTTTACAGATATTCCTGACGGCCTATTACAGGATGATCTGTCATACCCGTATGATGGTGGTCGTGACCAAATTGTATGTTTCAAGGTCACAGTGGAATTGCACAACGTTTCAGCACGATTAGTGGAGCACAAGCGAGTTAAGACAGCAAAAGAGCATCACGCAGCTTAGGAAAGGTAGAAACGTCGTATTGTTGGCTTGGAGCCGTGGGGGCGAAGTTCTTCAGTGACCTTAAAAGCAGCACATTGTTATATACTTAGCCCTAAATTAGTGGGGGGCTTCATCTTTGATTCGGGACTTTGTTGGTCTCGGAGTAAAGGTAGTTTAATTTAAGTTAGATGTGACGGTGGCTTACGGTTGGATTTGGCTCTGGAATTGGATTCATTCCTTTGTTTCTGCGTTAGCGATGTTGAACCTTCTGGTTCTGATACCTGAGGATTTTCAATATTTACTGACATGTATAATAGCAGCGAATGGATGTGTGAAGTGACATTAGTAAGAACGAATTTAATCATAACATTAAGTCGATCAAGCTATGCTGGAGACATCAGTACCAGAGGCCACGTATGTTGTGCTTTATCACCGGTTTACAAATAAAAATGCGAGGCATGTCTGTTTCGAAATTTAGATTGTAATCGATATCTCGATGGGCGCTCCTGTCGGAGATTAACGGCGTAAGGGAAGCGAAATCGATGGCACAGAACAGAATTAATTTACCAGAATTGCCTTTTAACATGCTGCTGTTGTATTTACTGCCATTGCTAAAGAATTTTTCTCTATCCGCTTTAGTCCGATGAAAATAAATGTAAAATTATACGCTCTAGCGTGTGCGCCCCCCTAAGCTCCGAGTCTCGCTGAAATCACCCACACGATTGCTTGTACCCTCTGTCCGATGTAGCGGTCACTGCTGTGTTCTGCAGTTTTGGATATGAAGGCGAATGTTGCATCATGTTATCTGATAACATTAACATTAAAATAAATCCACGTCATGTAACTGAAATGCAACCATTTAAAGGCTTAAAATAAGCTTTAACTTACATTTCAACATTGAGGCACTCAGTGTTTTAACTACGTAAACGCCACCTACTTGGATCCTTTCAGGTGCAACCCTAAAAAGCTTTTACCTTGTAATATTTTCTTGCCTACTCAATTCAGTGTTGATTATGTATTTGCGTGTCACCAGAAGATGGTCGCATGACGTTCGAAATATGTATTGGCTTCTTAAGTTACATAATATATAATTGCCTTTGTATGGATTGTTATGCATGATTAATTATGTTACGCGTTGTTTTATTTGGTCGTGGAGCATCGACTGAAAATGGAAACAGATTTCTCACGAGAATGGTTGGACACGAGAGAGAAGTAACAAAATATCGGAAAAGAAATGCATGATAACCCATATTTTTGTAGGTTTACTCTTCGCCTGATGATGTCATTGTGGTTAATTGAAGAATGGTGTGATGAATGGGAAATATAACACGAAGAAAGAAATGGTAAATTAATTCGACTTTTTTTTCCCTAAAACCTGAAGCGAAGATTGTATCACGTCTGGGTTATGTGTGGCTGGTAGGATTTTATCAAAATGTGTATATTTGAAAGTGTATGGGCCTTTGATTGCATAACATAGAATTTCCTGTCAGATTGGAGGTCTTGTTCTGGGTTCTGACACCGTACAGATACCAACGTTTGTGAGAAACATGCTTTATCCATCTATAGGTCTAATATGGAGACAGTAAATTTATCCTAAACTTTGGCATATACTACACACAACCCAGAACATTAACATTGTATGGAGTTTCCTTATCATCTGAGTTTCGTATTTCAGAGCATAAGTTTCATATCAAAAATAATTGTTCAGCTTTTTTGGCATTAATTGGTATATAGTCACAGCTGTAATGTGTTTAGTCCACATCATTCAACTGTCTATAACTTTCGCCCTACAACAAAGTAGAGTCGAATTGTGTACAAAATTCTAAATAAGAAGTGATGTATGCATATATATATATATCAGTTTTCGAGACGTAACAGATTCGTTTCTTAAATGAGGAATAGTAAGAGGTAGAAGGACGAAGGTAAAGGGAGTTAGTCAAAGAAGGATTATGGATAAAAGAAATAAGAAGAGGAGATAAGGTGAATTAGGAGGAGAATAATTTATGTATGGGTATGGTAAAGAGACAGAAAACGAGAGCGAAGATGACATTGAAGAAGGGAAATGAGGAAACAAGAAACAAAGATGTGAGCGAGAGAAAAGAAAGCTTGGTGAAGGGAGAGAGAATAAAGGGAGGAAATTGAGGAATAAGAGAATAAACGGAAGAAGAGGAATAAGGGGAGAACGAAGGAATGATAAGTAAATATGCATTTCGGTCGCTGTTTGTATTATTGGCATCAGGCCTTCGTTCTGTTCTGTTTTTTTTAGCCAATAACAGTTGTCTGCCGTGATGAGATGCTTTGGTTGATCCTTTACAATCGAGAGATGGGTCTGGAAGTATGTGCGTGCGTGTGTCGGAAGAAGGAGACGGCAGGGAGAGTGGAATACATTGCGTATGCCGACGAACGGCTTCATCTCTGACCCTTTCCTCTCCAGGCTACAAAGAGCTTAGGCTAATGCATCAACCCCCTTGTTCTACCCTTCCTCCTCTTCCCGTTGACTTATGTGCCTTTGGGCCCAGCTACCAGCAAGTAGCAGGGTGTGGGGTGTGGAACCACGGGTATTCATGAGCTGGGAGACTCACCCCTGCAGCGCTTCACCTCGCCCGGGCACAAGGACTATTCAACCCCACCCTAACGTTTGATTTTGTGACTTTCTCCGTCCATTTTCGAAAGAGAATCACAGGACCCCAACGCCTACCCTAGTTTCGGTGCCATAATATCAACATCTTTCCGTTTGTGAAGATTTCGTTACAGAGGGTGAGATTTCAGGTTCTCGCGGCGGCGAGTATGACAAAGGCTGTTTTCTGGACAGTTACAGGGGCATTTCATTTATATCGACTGACTGGAGGTCGATAACAACTCCACTGGTAATCACCGTTTGGGACCGGCGAAAACAAATCAGGATTGGATTAAATTTCGAGCAGTCTTTGTTGGAAATATACAAGCGTGTTGTTTTACGTTTTGTTCTGTGTGATTCTGAAACGTGGTCTCTAACGTTAAGGGAAGATCAGTCGTTGAGTGCAATTGAGGGCATGGGGGTTAGGAGAATATTTGCGTCGTAAAGGGATAACGTGACAGGAGGCTGTGAGAAACTGTGTATCAGGTCCTCCATAATTTATAACGTTTACTAAATATAATTAGGGTGTTTATATCAATGAGTGTGAGATTGGTTGGGCATGTATCGCACATGTGAGAGTTAAAAAGGAGTTTGAATGTCGGTATTAAATGTATTACAGCTAAACGTTCAGTAATTCAGAAGTGAAATATGCTTCCGGACAGTTTCTCCACCTTCCGTTCATTGGACGCTTGTA